>CACVCL010031135.1:0-35925 GCA_902729485.2 Mus minutoides
TATTGAAGGACATCTGGGTTATTTCCAGCTTCTGACTATTATAAATAAGGCTGCTGTGAACATAGTGGAGCATGTGTCCTTGTTATATATTGAAGCATCTTTTGGGTATATGCCCAGGAGTGGTATAGCTGTGTTTTCAGGTAATATTATGTCCAATTTGCTGACTAATTGCCAAAAGCTCAAGTACAACTGAATCAAGAACCTCCACATAAAAGCATATACACTGATAGTAATCGAAGAGAAAGTGGGGAATAGTTTCAAACAAATGGGCACAGGGGAAAATTTCCTAAACACAACACCAATGGCTTATGCTCTAAGATCAAGAATCAACAAATGAGACCTCATAAAATTACAAAGCTTCTGTAAGGCAAAGGAAACTGTCAATAGGACAAAATGGCAACCAACAAACTCAGGAAATATCTTTACCAATCCTATATCTGATACAGGACTAATATCCAATATATACAAATAACTCAAGAAGGTAGACTCCAAAGAATCAAATAATCCTATTAAAAATGGGGTACAGAGCTAAACAAAGAATTCTCAGCTGGGCGTGGTGGCACACACCTTTAATCCCAGCACTCGGGAGGTACAGGGCTATACAGAGAAACCCTGTCTCGAAAAAACCAAAAAAAAAAAAAAAAAAAAAAAAAAAAAAAAAAAAAAGAATTCTCAACGGAGGAATACCAAATGGTGGAGAAGCACCTAAAGAAATGTTCAGCATC
This sequence comes from Mus minutoides, assembly GCA_902729485.2. NCBI lineage: Eukaryota > Metazoa > Chordata > Mammalia > Rodentia > Muridae > Mus > Mus minutoides. The sequence continues at coordinate 726 of CACVCL010031135.1, forward strand.
CTTAGTCATCAGTAAAGTGCAAATCAAAACAACCCTGAAATTCCATCTCACACCAGTCAGAATGGCTAAGATCAAAAACTCAGGTGACAGCAGATGCTGGCAAGCATATGGAGAAAAAGGAACACGCCTCCATTGTTGGTGGGATTGCAAGTGAGTTCAGAGGTTTTCACTGGTCACAGGGAACACAAGTCCCAATGAATCAAACTTTTTCCTTCAGAGAAAACTCTGCTGAGTAATTTCTCCAACTACTGGGTGCCATAGGCTCCCACTGGTTGATATTTGGACTGATCCCCATTAGCCCTTTTTAATCCTGACACCATTCAGTTGCACTTAACTCTGACACCACCTCTGATTCCATACCTCCCTGCTTGTTTCAGTTTACCATGCTACTCATGGATGTGAAAGCTGATCTTTGATATCTATGATACATCTTTTTGTTTGTTTGTTTGTTTTGTTTTTTGTTTTTTGCAAATCATCACATCAATGGATATTCAAAGGATATTCAAGCTATTGAGTTTGTGGGATTGGTAGTTTATTTCTGTTGTAATAGTTAAACTGTCTAAAATTTTTGAGCTTAAACAGAAAGGGAGAAGATATAATTGAATTTTCAACCAGCAATGTTCTACTTTGGCTCATATCCAAAGACTTAGGCCTGTGTGATGCTGCTGAAATACTGACATGCCCTTAGCACACAATTTTAGTTGCTTCTGGCTGAAATATAGACATGCCCTTAGAACATACTTTTAATTACTCTAGCTGGATCATACACATTACCTTTGTATATGCTTTAATATTAAACATTGATATCTACTTAAAGGGCAGGCAAAGTGATGAATCAGAGAAAGATTTAATAAAATGAGTTAGAGATAGGATACATCTAACTCTTCCAAGAACAAAAGGAAAGAGGGGAGACTTAAGGGCAGTAATAGGTGAGAAATGGAGTTGATTTTGGTTGAATTCAGGGCAGTTCAGTTGAATGTACTTGAAGTCAGTCCATGCAGTCAGTGCAGTCAGTAGAGTTCAGTTCATGAATTTCAAAGGCATTTTTTTTAACAAAACAATTCAGTTGGAAGCTGAGAGAAGCCAGTTTGAATCAGTCAGCTTGGGGAGGAGTTTGAGGAAGAACATCTGAGTTGAGCCAGCCAGTAAGATTTCCTAAAGAGCTAGACAAACTGAATTTATTCAGCAGTAAGTCTTGTAAACTCAACCATTGTAGGCATAGATTAACAGACAGAAGCGAGAAGTTGAAGACTTAAAGTTCTGGGCTTTCAGAAGACTAAATTGCACAGAAGATAAAAACTTCTAGTCCTAGGCCTAGGTATATTTATATAGAAACACTCTGGGTTCAGCCATTGTCATGTATTCTTAAACCTTGTGTATGGTGCACAATTTCCCAGTCCATCTGAGGAAAAAGAAAATTTACAAAGTAAATTTTGGGGAAGAAGTTCTACCATTGCTTACTTGTGGTTGCTTAGCTAATATGCTACTATTGGGGCATATACAAGTTTTTGGAGAGTTGTGGAATTTTTGAGTTTTCTTTAAGGTGATGTTGAAATGGAGATATAGATTTGTCAACTCCTATTAGTCAATAAACATTAAAATGTGAACAAAACAAAACAAAATAAAACAAAAATCATTAAAATGTAATCTACTAATCTGTGAACTTTTTAGAATAAGACTTACCTCAATGATGCTGACATCAAATTGTTTACAGGAGATGGCAAGATTGTTCAGCTGGTAAGATCATTTGCTACTGCACTTGTGAACATAAATTTGATCCACAGTCCAACAGAGTGGAAAAAGATGTAGCCCAAAGTGGTTTGTCCTCTGACTTCCACAAGTATACAGTAGCATGGGCACTTAATCCCTACATAAAAACATAAGGAAATATGAACAAATAAATCAATAAATATGGGCAAAATTCAACACTTTATATGAAAATTATTTATCATGATAGATACTGAAAGGACAGCACTATTTTTCTCCCACATCACAATGATCTAGCAATTTTCTACAAAATCCACATTATAGATATTATATGTGACAGAACTTTGGAAAGGAAATATATGAACATAGAAAGCTAGTTGATAGATAACTGAAACTGAAGAAAGCAGAAAATATTTAAGTCATTAGAATGCAAGTTTCCTTTGTGGAATTAATTGTAATGTTAAGAGGTTTAATACACAGGTCATATTTCCTGTGTATTAAAACACTGCTTGGGGAACATTTTATTTCAGAGCAATTCATGCTTGACCAAAAATAAGTGAACTCTACAGGAAAAGATCATGTTTAGTTTACAACTGTGACCTGTGAAAAATGAATTCCATAAAACAGTTTCTCTCAGGATGAAGACCACCTACTGCCTTTTCCTCCTCCTCTTCAACCTTTTAATGAGTAACTCGCTTTATCAACAACTCTTCGTTCTCATTTTAAATAAAATTTATAAAAGCATAATTCATCTTTAAATTAAAAATAAGATACTACTGTAATTATAATACTGATCCTTCACTAGGAGTTATTTGTTATCATTTTTTGCTAGTTAGGATGCTGACTTAATTTTCTTCTGACAGCACAAGGCTTACAAGTAAGTACCTGCACTATTTGTAAATATCTTGAGCTTAAGTCCTGACTTGAGGCATAGACTTTGGCATGGATGCCCTCTGTGAAGCTAATGAACCATATCATATAAACACTGAATGCTAGAGAATGAAAACTGACGACATCACACAAGTTTGCAATGTTGAGGTAGATTTGGGTCAGGAGTATTGTGACCTCAGCCATCTGGGTACAACTTATAAATATTTATACAGATTATTTTTAAATGCAAACTTTGCCTTTGGGATGATAGTAGACATGCTCCCAGCAGAAAAGGTAACCTGAAAGTGTGGGTTTAGCTTCCCTTAAGCATTGTCAGGAAATATTCATTTAAGTTGCTTGTATGCAGTCTTGATCAAGACAGTCTAAAAGCTACAGATTTTGAGTTATTGAAACTGAAAGTAGCTTTAATATTATTTGGGGCTGTGTGTGTATGTGTATGTGTGTGTGTGTGTGTGTGTGTGCGTGTGTGTGTGTGTGTGTGTGTGTGTATGTGTGTATGTGTGTATGTATATGTGTGTATATGTGAGAAAGAGAGAGAGAGATTTTAATATGTCATACTCAACCTGACAGTAACATAATTTTCAATTTTTATACAAACAATTTGTGATTAATTTCATTATGCAACAGACTGACAATTAGATAACATCTGCAGTGCAGATCTATAACCAAATGAATAATTGTATAGCAGGTTTTAAATTTATGGTATAAGTATGTCTTGTACTCTCTTAATTCTTGTTATGAGGGGCACTTACTTTACTGGATACCACCCACTTTTAAGTTTCACTGAATCTAAACAAAGTGACACTTGAGAAGGGGTGTTTATCCTGCATTATTGTTAGTATCTGCTCAAAAGCCTTGTATCCCATCAATTCTGAAGAAAAGTGTCACTTTGCAAAATTAGACTATTAATTTTCACAAGGCATGACTTTCAAGTCTTGTGGTACTTTCTCCATATAATCATTGAGAGAAAGTTCATGAATACTTAATGATAAAGAGGAATTTGCATCATGTAAATACTTCCAACCTCCTGTTCTGTATGCAGTGGCTGCAATACCATCTGGCAAAGGTTTCAGTTGACTGAAGCTGAAGCAATAAATTAATACAGTAAAAGATGCTACCAACACTTTTGAACCAATTAAAATGCTTGAAGCAGTCTCAATGCATGTTAAAATGCTATGTCTGACAACAGCCTTCCAAGAAAGCAAAATAATGAGCCCGCCATGGGTGAAGGGAAGTTTGCAGAAGTCAGGGGTGCTCTTCCTAGTAGGCACTTATAACAAAGACTCACACAATTAAAAAATAAACAGCAGCTAATACACACAGCTCTCAATGTTACAACTCCACCTTCTTATGGAAAGGGGAAATTTTACTGTTTGTTCTTTTTGAATTCACAAACACTTTCTTTTTCAAATGACTGAATTTCGAATTACTTGTCTTTTTGTGAAATCCTAAAAGAATATGTCAAGTATGTTAATTTCTAAAACTAATAGAAATCATTAGTGAACTAAGACTGGCCACAAAACCACTTTTAAAAGTCTATTATTTACTCTAGTTTAGTTATTGCTATTTTATTCCCATTATCAGTAACTTTTACTTGTAAGCAGGGCGTAAGTAAAGTTAAGAAAATCTTTTAATATAGAGATGATTTAAAAAACCTTTTTAAGTTATTCATTTACATCCAACCTGATTCACAAAATAAAGTAAAATAAATTATTTGGGTGTAATTCATTTTCTAAATACAGATTTAACACAAGTGTGCATTTATAATAAATTAGGCAATTACACACAATATATTTCTCATCCTAAAAAATATGTAATATTTTACTAGAAGAAATGGGATTATATATGTGTCTCAAAATGCTTTCTAAACAGACAATGCTAGTGTCAGATATTAATGGGAAAAGACATCAATAATTTTAAAGTAACATAAAATATAATTGTGTACAATAATACATAATATTTTAATTAAAATATAATTTTATCATTTCCCATCGCCTTTTCTCTTTCTAGCCCCAGTCATAATTCTCTTTTCTCCCTGTCAAATGTGTTATTCTTTTTGGAAAAAAAGCATTTGGAATTTGATCACAAGTTATGGAGCTCATTCATTGAGAAAATTCATTCTTCTGCTGTCAGCCATAGTCCATATTCTAGGAATGGGGACCTGTAAGACTCCCCACTTCCACATTGACATGTATGTTGGTGTTTTCACTGTTTAAATCTAGTTGGGGTAGTGATATAAAGGGGGTTTTCCTTGTGATTTCTAGTATGTACAGTCTCACAAACTTTCTGGTCCTCTGGTTATTACACTTTTCCACACTCTCTTCTGCTCTGTTCCAATGCCTTAGATCAAGGGCTTCTGTCACAAAATGCTAAGCAAAATAAATAAATAAATAAATAAATAAATAAATAAATAAAGTAAAATAAAAATTGTCAAATTAATTTTTCCCATTTGTGTCTTAATAAATTCAATTAAAGTTTCAATTCTATTTGTTTGTTTGTTTGTTTATAGAATCCGGCACCACTATTGACCTTACAGATTATGGCTAAAGCTGCCAGAAATTTTAGGGGAGAAGCCCCTACTACTGTTCTTCCTAATGGAAATTCTGCTAAGCTAACTTCTGAAGACTTATCATTACACTCATATAGTAAAATAACTTAAATGATTCATCAGAGAAGATATAATTTGAAGTAAATTGTGATTAGTATGGACATCCATAATTGTTCAAGGTGCAGAGAATAAGATACTGTAGAATGTTCAAATGAAAAAGAATGTGTGTATTATACCATCCTTCCTACTCAAAAGGTTCAGAAATTGTGGGAATTTGAGTGCAATGACTGCACTAACCAGAGATGGTATATAGCTACAAAAAAACATTGTCCTTTGGACAGATTTGCACATATGTAGCAGAAGATGGCCTAGTCGGCCATCATTGGGAAGAGAGGCCCCTTGCTATTGCAAACTCTGTATGCCCAGTACAGGGGAACGCCAGGGCCAAGATGTGGGAGTGGGTGGGTAGGGGAGCAGGGCAGGGGGATGGTATAGGGAACTTTTGGGATAGCATTTGAAACGTAAATAAAGAAAATATCTAATAAAAAAAAAGGAAAAAAAAATAAAGCTGTTGTTATACCAGGTACCTGCAGAATCTCAAACAAGACAAAATGCCAACAGGAGGAGGAAGCTGGCCATGAAATGCCAGCCATAACTGAGAGTTTTTTGGCAATCATTAGCTGCTGAGAATGAAAGGGTAAGTTTTCTATAAGAATATAGCCACTCATAAGTTCATTGCTTTAGTGGAAACCCACAAAATCAAGAAAGTTTACAGCACAACTTGGTGTTCATTAAAATTAACGTGAACCAAACAAACCAATGAATAAATTATCAGCAAATTCGGTGAGAAGAAAACGCATAGTGCATGGGCTGTAGTTGCAGGAGGGAGGGGAAATGTGAGCAAAATATATATGAAATTCTCACTATAATGTATTCTAGCTACATATACACAAATGCATATGCATATGTAACATCAGTTACAGAAAAGAAGTCAATAATTTGAAAGAGTGCAGTGGGTGGGTGGGAAGGTTTAGAGGAAGGAAAGGGAAGGAAATGGATGTAATTATATTAAAATATCAAAAAGCTTAGAAGTTATTTTAAATATATAAAAGTGTATTTTACTAGGGAAAGGTCCATCAATGCATCAATGCAATCACCAACGTTGAGTTCTATGCACAATTTCGATTTCATTCATAACAGTCATAAGTAATTCTCTTATTTCTTTTACTTATTTTTTTTAATTCAGAATGTACATCTTATAGAAATTCTTACCTGTAATTCTATGAAATGGATGTGGAAACCATAAGCTGTACAAAGATAACAATAACCTTATATGGATGTTCCTCATTATTAATTTGCCACTTAGAAATGCTTTAAAAACAGATTTTAGTAGTAAATCTCAAACTATAGCAAGATTATAATGCATATTTTAGGCTCATTAAATAAGAATTGAATAGATTATTATGATGGACATTTCAAACTACATTCCACCTGAGTGAAAATTATTATAATAATCTTTACCAAATTTACACAGTCTCAATCACTTAGCATTCAATGAAAAAGGCTTCAATTTAAAAATAAACATTTTTGGAATTCAAAATATGTGATTAAACATGTGTTTCATGGAAGGTAAAGGGTATTTTTTAATTATTTCTAAAAGTCATTTATGCACTCAACCATTTTTCACTTTAGATTCTGAACTATACAAATAAGTACTTTCAACTGAAACATGTTACACAATTCTGTCTTTCATATGTTGCATTTTAAAATTATGCCAAGGTAAGAATAAAGATACTAATGTTTCTCTGAGGAATTTAACATTCCAGATGTTAATGAAACGGAAATGATAGAATCAATGGGAAAACGTATAAAATTATCTCATAATAATGTTAATGTTAGATACAGAGAGCTAGAGTCTAAGAACACCGGTTCCTTCAATTTGGATTATTTTCATTGGTCAGTTTAAATCATATAGTAAACTCCATAGTCATTGTGGGAGGAAAACTCACAAGGTCATAGCTTGGCAGGAACTATTAGTATACTTATGTCTTATGGTATATGTCTATTTTTACTAGGGTTTTTGATTATGAATCATAGTTGTCAAAACACTAATGAAATTAAATACTTTAACTCCTAGTTGTCACTATTCAATTATAGATATGTTAGAAAATATATTCACATCTCAAACTACTTTCCCATTCAAATTATTTGTTTCATTCCAGATATATAGTTGTTTGTGAAGATTTCAGAGTCACAATCTGAGAAAGCATTTTGTGATGATCATATAGTGTGTTTATACAAATCCAGTCAGTGAATACCATTGCACCTCATGCAGTGTTATAACTTCTTCTGCCACTGTTGCCTCCAAGGTTCTTAATAACTGTGGCATAGTTGCCTAACATCTGGTCATACATACAGTGATTAAAATTATACAAACACTAATCGTGATAGAGATGTTGCCAAATTACTATGAATATGCTAGAGTATCTTTGATCTCTATTCCAGGAAATACTAACCTCATATTCAATGTTTTCAATCTGGAATTTAAAGCATCCTGTATGCCACAAAGCTTTCTACTCTGCTCTATCTTATTGAGGAAATTCAAGATCAATAACTCATTTGAAGGAATTCAAAGGTGTCTTTGACATAATATTGTGGCATTTTAAAATTATCAAGGGAATATAATTTATTAAGTAAGTCCTCATGAATACACAGAATGTAGGTTCAACTTCAAGGGACTTCTTGAGATTTTTATCACATTCTTTTGATGTGTCACCAGCCTTTGATAATGTCTTTAAGTATTAAGAACAAAACACTTCTACATCTGAAATGGCAAGTATCACAAAAATAAAACCAACCCCTCAAAATTAGCATTGAAATTTCATAGCGATATTTCTGTAGCTTGATGATAAGTGGGTGAACACAGAAAAACACATGGAAGTAGTGTTATGAATCACTTATATTTTTATCAATTACAACATTTCTGACCATGTTAGAATTAAACCTATTTAAACACAATTGGAATTATTTAGGGAAGATTCATCTGTGGAAGATGAATTTAGAAGATAAGCTGGCTGTGCTTAAAAAAATAATGCTAGGAAAACCAAAGAAAAGAATGTGATCAGTGTGTGCATTAAGGAGCTCAAAAATTTAGTGAGTACCAATCACAGTGAGGCATGATAGATACTCACTAACATAAAATGCCAAAAAGCAGCTGCTGAAGATAATTCTTTATCTGAGCCAGATGTGCTCCATTATAAAGGTGGGGGCTTCTGCAGTCTCTCCTGGAAACTGTTGATGCGAGGATAGTTCTGATCACCCCAAATTCCCATTTGTCTGCACTTGACAATGCTTAACATGTGTCTCCCCTTTTCTGGCACCTCATTCTCCTTTACACATACCAGAAGCAGCCATTTTACATGATTATGTAACAGCTCCTATGAACGGATGAAGATAAAATACTGTATTGAATTACATGTAGAAGATAAAGAACACAGATAAGTGTAATATACAAACATAAATATATAGATATTTTTACTTGATCAAATCTGGAGTGGTAGCATAGTATGCTCATAAATTGGTTAACAAATGAAAAAATAAACAATTAATTGTTTGATAATCATTGAATACCTAATTCTGCTGTTTTCTTTCTTTTCTTCCTCTCTCTCTCTCTTTCTCTCTCTCTCTCTGTCTCTCTCTGTCTCTCTCTCTCTCTCTCACTCACACACACACACACACACACACACACAAACCACACTCACTCACTCACTCACTCTCCTCTTCTCTCTTTCTGTCTCTATTCTTTCTCTTTCTTCCCTCCTCTTTCTTTGAGATAGGGTTGTATTACACCAGCTGTCTTGGTTTTTGATTTGTAGATCAGGCAGGACTTAAACTCATAGAAACCCTTTGACTCTGCTTTTACCTCCTGAGTGATGAGATTAAATGATAGTGCTACTACATGTGATATTTAAGACAAACCAAAGCAGATTCATTTGCCTGGGAAATATAAATATGACACAGGAGTTATGGATCCCAGATGCAAGGCTCACCTTAGATAACATACAAAAATCTAATTCCTAACACTGAGTTAAAAACCAATTAGATCTTACAGCATAAAGTATGTACAACTTAACAGTCATTCTTAGAATAAAAGATCCATACAATATGAGATAGTAAAGATGCTATCTGTTTGGTAGCAGAAGCAATGAAGTGGTCATGGTTGTCACCTTGAGGGTATAATTGAGGAGTAGCTCTGAAAAACAGAACACAACAACAAGTTAGTAAAGTCAAATTAAGAAGGAATAACAGGACATTTTAGGAGACATGAAGAAATCATAATTGTAGCCATTCAAAGGTCAAAACAATTTAGAAATTGTAAAGGATGTCATAAGCAGGATGGTATCTCCTACTGGAGACATAACTGCATGGTATCTGAATGTCACTGTACTGGGTTTTCATTCTTGATGTTAGGAAAAGGAGAGCATGTCCTTAATGTACAAAACCATGTACAATAATGAGCAGCAATGTAGACTGGTCACATTTCATATTTTACCCATTTCTCTTTTTTTGTCCTTGGGAAAAGACAATTAAGTTAGAGCTAATATTTCTGTGTCCTTGTGTATTTTTGTGTGAACATTCTTGTGAAAATTAAAATGGAAATGTTAACGACCCACACAATCTCAGAGATATCCATATGGAAACTACTTGACTTCTAATGCATTTTTTTCTCCTGTTCTGTATGCTTGGATGTGAACTCGACATTGTAGGAGCTGAGCCACATTTGTACCCAAACACAGGTGTCTCTGAGGTGGAAGACTAATAGGATGTAAACAGTCAAAGTTCCTTATGACTAGACATAAAGAACCTTCTACCTTGACTATCAACTCCCATCTACTGCCTTGTAGGCAGCAGCAAGACTGTCTCCTCTGACCCACTTCACTGAAGGATATTTTTGGAGCTGTACAATAGCTTTGCAAATAGTGAGCTATATAAGCATTAGGTGAATATGACCCTGAGTACTTTGTGAACAAAAGTTTTCTTAGATGTTTAAAATCAAGAAATGTATGCCTACATGTTAAGTGGCATCTGGTAAGGTTTGGTGCTCTGCATTTTTGTCTTCAAAAACTAGAAATGAAAAATAAATTTTAAAAAAAATCAAACCTTGTTGGGCAGTTGATGTGGCTCATTGACATATACAATCCTGTGTGTGTGTGTGTGTGTGTGTGTGTGTGTGTGTGTGTGTGAGTGTGTGTATCAGATTTTTAAAATTAGAAGATGGAAGAAGTTTGATAGCCATGGGAGAAAAGTTAAGGGTGGTAGGAAATTAAATATTATGTGGTTAAATAGAAAGACTCTAAACAAGGTCAATGTTATTCTCAAGTACATAAGCAATGTAACCTCTTACAAAGCAGGACATTTAATATTTGAGAATAGTATGTTTCAAGGATATGTAAGCTTCACTACGATGCATCACTGATACAGAAGCAATAGAATTATACCTCAAAGGAAGAAAATAATTCTAAATTTAAGAAAAAAATGCTGTATTAAAAGTAAAAATGCATATCAGATATTTTTTGCTTATAATAGCCCTAATTGTATTGTTCATTTCTATGGCAATTTGGAATTAGTAATGACTTAATTTAAGTGGAAACATCACATCGGTACTTAAACTACAAAATAAAATTTATACGTGTAGATGAATATTTCTGAATTAATGTGGTCAAGTATGTGGGTTAGCAATGGACAGCCTGTCAGGACTACAACCTTGACCGAAACTATCAACCACCAATGCCAACTACTCCTCAAATGATGTGATATTTAGTGACCTCCTCTGCTATATATTCTGGAATTCCACTGGATGATCTTCTGCAAATCTTGGGCATGCAGTCATTGCCACTGTGAGTTTATGTGTTCAAAGCCCCAGCCTCAATGGGTTGAAAAACAACAACAAAACAGACAAAAATAAAAACTAAAACAGAGACAATGCAGTTGGGAAGAAAGTAGGGTAAGAAATAGGGAAAGAGTTGGAGTATAACGGTTGGGATAGATTTGATCAAAGCATTATTATGTATGTGTAAAATCTTAAGCATTAAAAATAAAAATGAAAACTCTCTTTAATACTTCACACTATATGAAAAAGAAGAATCTTAATACTATATAGAAGCGACCCTTGGGGCAATTTGAATAGAAATATATATTAAATAGGGCTTAGCTTGCTGAGCAAACATTGCTAAGTGGCTTTGTAATACAAGCAGCAGAGGAAAACAGTTAATAATTAAGAAAAAGCTTCTCTTCCCATTCTTCTCCTCTCTCTCCACAAGTAACAGAGCAAACAAGATACTATCTTCTTGCCACCACTGTGTGCCACTACTAATTTTATTTGATATAGTTTCTTTAGTTAGTATTTATAAAGCTATATACAAATAGGCAGAACCCACACATAAAAACCTGTCAGTCATTGGGCTGTGAATTTGGACAGTATAGCGTCCCTCTGAATTTACAGTCATGGATGGTTTGCTACAACCTGTTCCTTTTTGACAGGAGATCATGTCCATCTATATTTCTTCTTTTATTAACAAAGTAAATTCTACAAACAAAAGTAAATTAGCTTCTCCTTATCAGTTGGGTAAATACTGAAAAGAAAGTTCTAAGGGAGGATTGGAACTGGATATGGCTGAACTATCGCTACACTATATTAATTTCCAAAGTATACATATTTATAAAATTAACTAATAAATCAGCACAGGTAAAGATTGATGATAATAACTAATAGTTAAAAATAGTAACCATGATGATCTGAAGTCATGAAAGGTATGGGGACCCAAGCTTGCTGCAGGTGACAGAATCCCCAGTAAATGAAATAGCATGCAAGTGGGTATTGTAGGATACAGACCCTGTCAAAAGCACAATATTTTACAGAAACTTGTAGGGTATCAGCCAAATACAGTGGAGTGACCAGGCATTTATCTCAGTTGGTAGACTGCTTGTCTAACATGGACAATGCCCTAGATTCAGTCTACAGCATCAGGTATAAAGTATGACTTTGAGGGATGCAGCTTTAATCCCAGCATTTGAGAAGGAGGGGGAAAGTATCAGAATTCTCTTCAAAGTCACCTTTGTGTATAGAGTAAGTTCACAACAAGCCTACAGCACTTGAGACTGAAGAAGTATCAAGACCACCAAGACCAAGTTCTCAGCAAAAAGAACAGTTATTTTCCAGAGAGGACAGGGAACATAGAACGATAGTTAATAGAGAATCATGGAGAAGTGGAACGGAATCAGGGAGAAGGAACAGGGATATTTGCCTCAGGGGATACAGGACTGGCTTTGAGTTGGAAGTGTACAGACAGGAAGGCACATTAGAAAATGGAAGTATATAAAGGTATAAAGGTAAAATCCCATGTTCTTAGGAGGTGTTTTATTTTAATAAGGTGAGCCACATAGGACTTTTGATTGCTGGATTTATATGCTTTAATAGCTGGACCTTGGTAGTTAGCCTCAGGAGGCAAAAATAGCCAAATAAGGGACTAGACTTTGGTGGGTAGCTTTAGGAGTATAATCTAATGGCTTTTAGCAAGGTAGAGGGAATGGGGAGATGAGTGAGCCCTGCTAGAGCTGTGTTCACTACTCTTGTGATGGACAGAGTCCCTTCAGACATTCTGTCTGAAAAGGAAAACTATAAGGAAATGAGATAAGAGCAGTGTTGACTTTGTCTCTAACACCATTCAACAGAATGATCTTGCATTGAGCAGCAGTTTTCACCCACTGTAGCACAAAAATATAGGTGGCACCCACTTCCTATTATTTTAGTTACAATTTTTCAGTTTTATGATGGTGCAAAAATGTGTATACAACCACTCTCTATCCCCTTTCAGTGCAATATGTAACTCATTTTATAAAGTACTCAATACTTTAGCATAAAATAGATCCATGTTCCATAATTTAACATCCTGGAAGGGTGCTGTAAGTACTCTCTGTGCATTTCAGCTGTGAGATTTGAGATAAGAGTATAAAAAAGTGTTTTTATTAATATTTTCAATCTGTAATGGTCATTATTTAAAACAATACAACATAAAGTCAATTAGTATCTGGACCACACTCAATAGCACTAAAAAAAAAAAATAAAATAAAATAAAATACAAAAATCCCCCTTTGTAGTTGTATCCAGATCATGAAAGGGAGTTAACATGTTAACACCAGACACCTACAGCTTTGGAAAGGCAGAAGCTTGGTCAAAAGACTGAAAAACAGCAGCAAAAATAAACCCAATAGTTGACCTGGGAGAGTGCCCAGTGCACATGTTGTCTGATGCTTAAGTATGAGAATCTAATTCCAGATCCCAAGACCTCATGCAAAGCACTGCTTAGAGTTCTATGAACCTAGCACTCCTACAGATAGGAGGTAATAACAGAACACTCCCAGGAGCCTTTGGTACAGCTCGCCTGGTATAAAAATGGGAAATATCTTATCCTGCCTGAAAAGTCATGGTGATGATGAAGGACAACCCTTAGCAACATTCTGACTCTGAGTCAAGTGTCACAGCATGAGCATGTGCACACATATACAAACATCTACATTTATACAAAGCATTCATGTATCATTTAGATGTATAATGGTTTTTCAAGGGAGGGTTTGTTCATCTATGTTTATTTAAGGTTAAATTTATATTGCTGGGGAACTTACAACACATTGTCAAATGGTCAAAGATAAATACAGTGCATTGAATGAGGTTTCACACATCTGATATATTTCCTCTAATAAGGACTCAAGGCTGGAACAAGTGTTGTCTCAACTACCAAACTAGCTTGCTATAGGGAACTCCTTTCATAATATATTCACAAATTTCTTTCACCCAAATCATTTTTGTTGGTCTTTTGTTGAATACACACAGGCATAGGCATACATACATACACATGTACACGTGCGTGTACACACACACACACACACACACACACACACACACACACACACACACACCTAGGAGACCAAGGAACAAAGCATATCCCTTTCTTGGAATGCATTTTAGGCAGTGTTTTGTACACACTAATTTACTTTTACCTTGGTGTTTCTTTAAGATTAACCATGTGTTTTATCTGGAAACTCAGCAAAGAGCCCCTCCCATTAAAGTTGCAAATAGTAGCTAGCTGTTCCCATTTGGAGGCAGTGCCTATCCCCTTCCCAGTCTTACCTAACCCTATCCTGGTGGTCCTCAAGAAAAGTTGTATTTGTATTTTATTTTTGCTGTTCTTTACTGATTTGTAGCAAGCTTGCTTTTCTCATGACAGCAGAGTAGCAGAAGTATGCCACGGCTCTGTGTTCCCAACAAGTGCTTATGGAAGAATTTCATCATGTACTTATTCGGTACGTGTTCGGCTAATTTCTATTAATTAAGTCATTTCTGACTTATGTGCAGAGTTATAGTTTTGCTCCCACGTATTAGGCCACATTTTTTTTTTCAAATTAAAATCTGCACTGAAGTGTTACCTTCTATTTGTATCCTTGGGGTACTACATCAAAATGGATTAACAGCTCTTTCACATCATGAACCCCAACATATTCTTTTCTCAGATCTCCCAGGTCGACAACTCCCCCAAAAGGAGAAAAACAAAGCAAATTAAAAAAAAAAAAAAGTTCAATATGTGTTACACATATCCTCAGTGGCTCCTGTGCAACACCCCTGTGGCCAGCCTCATAAAGAAAACTTAGTCCTTCCCCAAAGGCCACCCCACTAGGCATGGATTTTATTGTGTGTTCATGTAAGCAAATAACCTTTCTTATAATATGAATACAGTCAAGGAAGTGAGGCCCAGCCCAAGAAGCCTATTTTACCTTGTGAACTTCACTCACAGACCTGTCTCAATAAAGATATAAACTTAGGCATTCAAGTATGGCCTTTTGAAGGGGGTATAATTTAGATAATCATCAGGATCATGAATGTAGCTCAGTGGTAGAGTGCTTCTTTAGCATGGACAAGGCATCTGTCAACACTCCAGAAGAGGAAAAAATAGTTAAACAAAATCAGGAATCAGGATCCAGTGTGTATAGGTAAAGAGACAGTGTAACCTCTCCAGTTTAAGAGTTAGTCATTCTGCAGATTAGAGATATCTGTATTTGTATTAGTCCTAAAGCAAGTCACAAAATGTCTCTCTACTTAATAATCAAAATACTGAAGTAGAAAGGAGTCAAATCCTCTCAGAATCCTTCTCACTATAACTGAATGACCCACGGAATTTTGAAGTATGTGAGAATTCATTTTGATTATGCGTCTCCCTGATATTTTTCATACTATAAAATAATGAAGTTCCAATTTCTCAAGTTCATGAGACCATCTTTTAAAGCAGGAATATAAGTCTTTCCACTGCTTTGCCTTCAACGCTTTGCTATCAGGACTCTGTTAAAAATGCAAAATGAATTTTTAACAGAGCATTGACACTTGCATTGTGAATGTGCCTCCAGGCATGTAATTAGCTGAGAAGTTTAATCTTTTATATTCCAAAGTTTGATCAGAATGCATAAAGCTCAGTAAAGCTATAAAGTATTGACCAGCATCCTTGATAAAAAGAGAGTTCGCAGCAGCAATTTTGGTAAACGCAGATTCTATTCTACTTACTTCTTCTCAATAAATATATTAAATATAAAAGTGATTTTTAATTTTTAAATATCAAACAGGAGCACAGCTTCTTCTGCATTTCCTAACTTGCATTTCTGTGAGATGTGATTTGTTTAAGAAATTGAAAGGAGTCCTATATAGAGCACTTAAATGTATCCTTTACTTTAGGAAGGATTCATCTTTGACAAGTTTTATAACATGTGGCTGGGGAAGTATCACTTGGGCAAGTGTAGAAAATGGAATTATTATGTAATCTTTAAATAACTTAATATGTGTCATGGGAATTTATGTTCAGTCAATACTGAAATACATTTCTATTGCATGAAATCTTATATTTGAAGAGGGCAGGTTGTGTGACAGAGTAGAAGAAGGCAAGTCCTACACTGGCTAGGGGAATATTGGGATTGTGAGAGCAAACTGAGAAAAGGAGGTAAGAAGCCACCTTGCATATGAGATTGATTCTTGTTGCTATGCCACAACTATGTAAAAGCAATTTTCTCTCATTCGGAGAGACTGTGCATGGCTACATCCTAATTGCTCAAAATCTATCTCTTTTATTTTTGTATTGTGTTACTATTCAGCAAATAGTGAGTGGGAAATAAATCTTGTTTAATTGCTTCATGTCCCATAAAGGGAGATCAGAGTGGGTTTCTGTTGTTGCTTTTGTTGCTGTTGTTGATGATGATGGTGTTCAATCTCTGTAACATATTAAAACGTGGTATGAATTTGGCAGATTTGATTCTCAAATGATTGTTTCTGTCTAAGTATTGTTACTCCTGCTCCTCATCTTGCACATCACCCATTCTATAATATTGGACATAACAATAATTACTTAGTTTTTTCTTGGTGTTGTACAAGTTTTTATCCCTACTTTATATCACTTAGATTAACGTGGGTGCACTGTTTCAAACCTATCAAAAATTCATGTTATATAGATATGTTTTCTGGGGCAAAATAAGAATGTTAAGAAAAGGCAAAATTGGCCCATTTCATAGACTTAGCATTAACACTTCAAAGAAGCAGAGAAAATCGTGGTCATTACATGAAATACTAACAAACATCTTAGACTGCAAACCAGTAGAGTTAGGAAAAACAAAACAGCAACATTATAGAGCATTTACAAATGTCAATTGCCCATAACTAATTGAATTATTTTGATGTCAATGAGCTTGGTCCTTGTTTTTCTTTTTCAAACAAAAAAGTTGAAAAAGAAAATTCTTACAATTACATCTAACTTTTAAAAAAAATCAGATCTATCTTTTTTTGTATGCTATTCATTTGGATTTCTTTTCATGAGAGGGCCATAGATTTGAACATATTCTTAGAGATCAGAAATGGCACTTATGTCATTGTGGAGAGGACTGATTTTCTTCAAACAGGAAATGTCTTACTTTTTGATATAAATAATAAAATATACATGTTCATATTTAGAATACATTTTGAAATTAGTTTCATTTCAATTACATAATTTACAAAACTTTCTAACATCACAATAAAGGGGTTTCTTTTAGCTCTGAAGAGAATAAATCATACCTAAAAGGAAAGGGTGTCAAAGTAGAAAGGCATAGGCAAAAATGATTAGATATTTATAAATCTCATAATATTGAGAAATAACTCAACTTTGTTAATAAAAAAATCACTTAGTAAAAAAGCCATGACTATGATGCCTTCTCTCCATCCCTCCATAAATGATTGTCAGTCCCTTCATCATGTCATTACCAAGTTATATATTTGTAAATATATATGCATAGATATTTACAAATATCAATTGTCCATAACTGATTAAATTATTTTATTTCAATTAGCTTTGTCCTTGTTTTCTTTTATTTAAATAAAATGTTGAAGAAGAAAATTCATGTGTGTGTGTGTGTGTGTGTGTGTGTGTGTGTAGTGGCTTTCCTTGAGGATATTGAGATTGCTCAGTGATCATGCCGTGGAACCCTGAGGACCACATTGAGATTTTCAGTACCCACATAAGCGTAGTCTCTGCACTTTTAATCACAGTACGGAAAAGGGTGGGGATCTGCACAGGTGCAGTGAGAGAATATGCCTTAATGGAATGAGAAAGGGAGAGAGAAGAAAATGTCTGACATCCTCCTGTAGCCTCTACACATGCACATTTATTTACACAAATATCCACACATCCGTGCACTCATAAACATTGTGGCAGTTTGAATATGCTTGACGCAGGAAGTGGCATTATAAGGAGGTGAGGCTTCGTTGGAGTTGGTATGGCCTTATTTTAGGAAGTGTATCATTGGGGGCAGGGGCTTTAAGACCCTCAGCCTGATGCTTGAAAGCTAGTCTTCTAGTAGCCTTCAGAAGAAGATTTAGAATTTTCAGCTCCTTTTGCACTATGCCTGTCTGGATACTGCCATGACTTGATAATAATGGACTGAAACTTTGAACCTGTAAGCAAGCCCAAATTAAATGCTGTCCTTATAAGAGTTGCTTTGGTCATGGTGTATGTTCACAGAAGTAAAACCCTAACTAAGTCACACATACACATCTATAGAGTATACACACATGGAGTTATAATTATAAATTTAGTTAACTTTACTATTGAACTGGTGTCATTTTAAAGAAAAGAGTGACTTGTATTGCCCCACCGCTAACATGCATGCCTAATTGCCAAATCAAAAAGTACTGTGTTCTAGATTAGAGCCTTTTTAGATGTAATTATTTAATATTCTTGATATAGTATAATGTGGGAGTTCACAAGGACTCCTAAATCCAAAGACCATAAGAAGAGCAAAAGGTTATGTGAAAGTAGGCAGAGGCTGCTCATCTACTACCATATCATGAAGACCACCCAAAACAGGTATTGTTTGAAGAAAGTTAGAAAGAATTCTTCCCTCAAGTGATCAGGAAAAATAATGTCTTGTTGATACGTTGGTTTCAGAGTTCTATCCTACAGTAGTAAGGAGAAGTAAACTGCTTTTGAATAAGATATCTATTCTGAGAAAATTTATATAGAGCCCTAAAGTCTATAGTTATGCTTTTTGGTTCAAAAGAGAGGAGAGGTTTTAGAAGTAAATTATCTTTTGAATTGGTGATATTCATAGCTATGCCAAAATTGAACCTAATAATGACAAACCTCCTCTTGCATCAAAAGTAATTATAGTAGAAATATCAACACTGGAATTACTTATGTGGGCCACTTAGGAGGAAGTGTCTTAAGCACTAACGGAAAGATGGAGTGTGTATTAGCAAGGGCAGGCTGTCTTCAATATTAAGCAGAAAGAATATTGTTAAAGTAAGCTTCAGTAATAAGTTCATTTCCTTATACAAAATTAAAGATGTAACCTAGTATTTTCACATTTCTTATAGTAAGGAATAATAAAAAAATAATACTTTGGGGGGGACTAGTACAAAAAAATAAAACAAAACAAAATCTGCACTTCACTATTTTGAAGTTCTTATTGTACTTATATCTCAAATCATAGTAAAAGTGGCTGTTAAAATATTTATAGAGGAAACTAGACATTTTATAGAATTAGCCATATATGTTATTTCAAATCCAATATATACAGTCAGCTGTGGTCTGTGGTAGAGAATTTTTCTATAATATATTTTGTGGGTTCAATTATTCACAGCTTGTGTCTTTGCTCTATAAGTATCAATTCACAAGATTCTACGGAATGTTATACCCACAGAAATACCATAGACATACCATCTCTCCCAGAACTAACTTAGAAAACATGATATAAGAAATTTTGAGCTAACAATAGTTAATAAGTTGGACTCTACTAATAGGAATTTGGGCATGAAGTATGGTGAACGTACTATGCTATGCAATGTATGCATATTTTAAGGCAAAGATGATACAAAATAGAGAGTTGAACAGCTACTCTTAAAATGTAAGTAAAAACATTATATATATTTATATTATATATATATATATGTATATATATATAATATATATATAATATTTTTTATTTTATTTGTTATTTTGGAATTACAACTCCAACATGTCTCCCCTCCCATTACTGTATTGACACCCACTGCCAATTTCTTTCAAAGGAAATGTAGTTGAGTTGAATGTCTGGAATAGGCAGAGAAAAGTACCTTGGTGGAGCTTGTTCTCAATGTAATTTGTCACTTGTCAGTATAGTACTGACTTCCAATATATTATTGTGCTACAGTCAATAAATAATAAAATTAAGGACTATATTCAACTTCTTAAGTGATGTTTCCAAGGACCTTAGCCTAAGACCTGCTATTACTTAGTTTATAAACTATTGCACTTAATGCTGGATAACATTTTAATTGATTGTAATATAGTTTGTCATTATATTTTCACTTAAAATAGTTTGTAATATTACAATGTTATATTTTTAAATAATCTAATAGAATCACCTTGTCCAATCATTTGGCTGTATCTACAGATTCCCTTTAGGTCTCACAAAGACTGATCACAAGGAGGATGATTCCTTACAAATGATATTGCAAAAAAAAAAAAAAAAATCATCTACCTACTGTGAGTGTTGTATCTTTGAAATGCCTTTTAGATGTGTATAAACAAATTTGTCCAAATTATATTTCCTTAAAATTTATTTCTGCTTTTACCAGGAAATCAAAGGAAAATTTAAAATAATAACTTCTTAGTTAACACAAAACAATTTTAAACTGTTCTGAGAAAGAAAACAAATGGAGGGATAGATGTTGTAGGCAGAATCTGAAACTATGTCAGGTACCAATATACAAAAGTGTAGTGTGTAATCCAAACTGTGAATATTATCTTCAAATACCTTAAGACTAGAGTGCATTTCCTGCTACTTAGGATGATCTTTGAAATCATTAAAACTCATAAAGTCCTAAATTCACCTCCATGGATTTTTTGCATCAAATTCATAATAAAATATAACTTACTGATATAGTATGTATCTGTTTCTCAATAAAGGACTATAATTTATATAAATTATAAGATGAATAATTGGTCAATATACTCAATATATTATTATATTTTCAGTTCATATCTTGATATAAAGTATAGGTAAATAAGCAACTTAATTTTGTTAAAAACAAGCTGTACAGTGAATAATGATTATATATATATATATGTATATATATATATATATATATATATATATATATATATTAGATTTTCCTAATATGTATCTTTATAATATCTCTCTGCCAATCTTTTATTTCTTAATTTTAGATTACACACATCAGTTACTAGAGATATAATGTTAATTGTATATAATAGAATTATACTTGACACTTCAAATCAAGAATATTGAAATGACTATAAGTAGTCTTAAAACTTTATAGCTATATATGTATATATATATATATATATATATATATATATATATATATATATATTACACATTGAACATAATATTGAGTATTTACATATATTATATATCTCTCTCACACGTTTGGGCAGGGTAACCCCTCCCAGGCTGAGAACTGTCCACCGGCAGGGAGGGTGCTGGGATGTCTGAAGCCCAGAGCTGGGTATGTCCCGAAAGGAAGGTGCCCTGCTCAGCCGTTTGCTCACTCACCCTTTGTAGTACATGAGCTGACCTGAGCAGACTGGGTCTGAGTGATCCTTTGCAGTCTGTGAACTGACCTGCTTAGACTGGGTCTGCACGACCCTTTGTGGTCTGTGAGCTGACCTGTGTAGACTGGTCTCTGTGCCACCTAGGACTCAATATGGCTCTCTCACAAGTTCTGTCAGAGAAGACCCTCCCTGGGGGAGAACTGTCCTCAGGTGGGGAGGGTGTCTAGATCCCAGAGCTGGTTGTGTCCCAACAGGTGCCCTGTTCAGCTCTTTGCTCACTTACCAAGATCACCCAGGGAGTCCTGCCGGAAACCTGGTTGGGTGCACAGCCCCCGGGCCTTGCGCCCTGTGCTGGAGCATGTGGACCAGGAGGGGTCCACTGCCCCCCCCCCCCCCCCCCCCCCCCCCCCCCCCCCCCCCCCCCCCCCCCCCCCCCCCCCCCCCCGTCTATCTCCCGGCTTCAGACTCAGGTCCCACGTGATTGGACTGAAACAGATGTGTGTTCCTCTCACCAGTGGTCCCAAGATCGCTAGGAGAGTCCCGCCGGAAACCTGAGTGGGTGCGCAGCCCCCGGGCCCTGAGCCTGGCCCTAGAGCGGTGTCTATATATCTCATAATTATTTAAATTTCAAATTATATAGGAATGGTTTGGTCTTGCCATCTCCTTCAAAACCGTGTGACAACTTTTCTATTTTGTTTCTATTTTTTTGACTCTACCTCAATAGCATGTGACATCTCCTAGCAGCACCAGAGCCAAGTAAAAATGCTCTTAGCACATGCACCTATAGGTGATTTTCAAGATTGGAAAAATAATAGCAAAATCTTAAAATTTAAGTAAGAAAATTTGTTAAGACAAGTCTAATCTCAGGTTTTGAAGATTTAAAATTATTCTATATTTCACTAAATTGATATATTAACTATATGCTGCTTTGATTCTGGTAGGAAATGTCACCAGAAAGATGCAATTAAAACTTCGTTTACAAGCTTGAAGGGTTTTGGAGAGTGATTGAATGTTTTGCTAGTTATTTTTCTATTGCTTTAATAAAACACATGGCTTATTCAAGGTAATTTATAGAATTGAGGGTTTATTTTAGGATTATACTTCCAGAGAGTTAGGAGTCTATGATCATCATGGCCGGGAGCATTGAAATCAGCAGACATGAATGCAGCTATAGCAGCATCTAAAGGTTCACAGCAAAACCCAAGAACAGGAAGTGGAAAGCTCACCAATGATGCTGGCAGGATTTTGAAGCCTTATGTGCCCTTTTCCCCAACACCTCAAAATAATAACATACCTCTTAATTCTTCCTCAACACTTTCCAACTGTGGACCAAATATTTAAATGTTCAGACTTGTGGTAATACTTCACTCAAAGAAGCAAATACACAAAGAGGTCTGACCTTAAAAATGTACAAATCCATTACCAGTGGACAGGTCATGGAGACAAAAACTAAACAGAAATATTAGAGCTAGCTAACTGAGGTTATGAACCCAATAGACCAAATAGATATTTACAGAATGTACTATCCATACCCCCCAAAAAAGTATATACCTTATTTTCTACAGGCCATGGAACTTTCTCTAAAATTGACTACATACTTACATCAAAGCAAGTCTAATAGAAATAGTTAAACTGGAATGACTCCCTGAATCCTATCAGATCATTAAGTTTTAGCTGGATATTATAACAAAAGAAAAAGAGAGAAAGGAAGGGAGGGAGGGAGAGAGGAAAAGAAGGAAGAAAGGAAGGAAGGAAGTAAGGAAGGAAGGAAGGAAGGAAGGAAGGAAGGGAAAAAGAAACAAAGAAAGGGAAAGAAAAAAAGAAGGTTACAAAATGGTAGACACTAAATAACACTAAACACTCTACTGAATGAAAATTGAATGGGTCAAAACAAAAATAATGAAAAAAGTTTAAGACTTTCTAGAATGCAATGACAATAAATATACAACATACCAAATTATATGACACTATGAAACTAGTTTTAAGATGAAAATACACAGCAGTAAGCACCTATACCAAAAACAAAAACAAAATATCAAAACTGGAGGGACCAGGGTGTGGGTGTTTAAGTCCTACATTAAATGGGGAACAGTATGATCACAGAAAGTTCCGGAGAGGGGAGACCTAGAAGGTAGAGAGAAGGGGAGGAAACAAGGAAGACAGTATCAGGTACTGGAGGAGACAAGAGACAAGTACATAGGGTCAGGAAATTAAAGAAAAATATGAAGCAGTAAGGGATGAGGAACTGGGTATAACCACTGGAGGGTCCCAGACTCCAGGGAAATGAGAAGCTCCCAGGACCCATCGTTGATGTTTCAGTCAAAATACACACAGAAGGGGAGTTAGATCCTATGGAGAACATGTCTAGGTACTGCCCCTAGTCGAGGGATGTGACCACTCACCCATCTTAGTTTTTAACGCAGTAATGTTCCTGTACAAAGGAAGAACAGGGACAAAAGCTGGAAGAGAGAACAAAGGAAGGACCAACCAGGACTGCCCCACATGGGGATCCATTCTGTCTGCCGACACCAAACCCAACACTATTGCCATTGCCAAGAGGCAACCTGGTGTGGCTGCTCCTTGGGAGGTTCAGCTAGCAACTGACCAATGCAGACGTGGATGTTTGGAGCCAAACATCAGACTGAACTCAGGGACTGTGTTTGTAAGTACTTTGATTGTAAGTATGTGGTCAGTTTTAGAGACAGTTCCATGGCCTGTGGAGAATAAGGTTTATACTTATTCTGTGGCTGAGCTGGCAGAAGGAATAGAGGAGCAATGGTGGATTGCAACCCCATAGGAAGAACAGCATTGCTTGGCCTGACCATTTAGGGCTGCTGGGGACCAGATCACTGACTCTGAGTGTACATGGAGGAATCCATGGCTCCAGATACATATGTAGCAGATGATGGCCTTATTTGACATCAGTGGGAAGGGAGGCCTTTGGTCCTGTGGAGGTTTGATGCCCCAGTGTAGGGAGATGCTGGAGTGATGAGGTAGAAGAGGGTGGGTAGGTGGGGGAGCACACTCATAGAGGCAAAGATGAGGGAGAAGAGAGCAGATGTGGGATTCAAAGTTTGTGGAGGGGTAACTGGGAGGCAGTATATCATATGAGATGTAAATGAATGGAATGATTAATAAAAAAAGAATATAAATAATGAGAACAATATGAAGAATCAATGAAACACAATGTGGTTTTATGAGAAGATAAAAAAGATTTAAAAAACCCTTATCCAAACTAGCTAAAAAACAGAATGAAAATATCCAAATTAATAAAATCAGAAATCAAAGAGGCATAATAAAAATGGACACCTAAGAAATCCATAGAATTATAAGGACATACTTTAATAAAACTGAATTAACCAAATTCAAATTTCTAAAAGAATTATATATTTATGTCTATAGATACCACAAACCAAAGTTAAATCCAGATCAAGTAAACAGTTTAATTTTTCTTTTAAATTTTGCTCCCCCACCCACCCATTCCAACCTCACTGCCCTGGCATCCCCCTACACTGGGGCATCCAGCCTCCATAGAACCAAGGCTCTCCCTTCTCATTGAAACCAGATAAGGCAATCGTCTGCTACATATGCAGCTGAAGCTCCATGTGTACTATTTGGTTGGTTGTTTAGTCCCTGTGAGCTCTGGGGGCTATATAGTTAGTTGATATTGTTTTTCTTCCTTTGATGTTGCAATCCCCTTCAGCTCCTTCAGTCACTCTCGTAACTAGTCCATTGGGGTCCCTGTGCTCAGCCTGATGTTTGGTTGTGAGCATCCACATCTGTATTGGTCAGGCTCTGGCAGAGCCTCTCAGGAGACAGCTATATCAGACTCCTGCCAGACACTATTGCTGATGCCAAGAAGTACTTGCTGACAAAACACTTTCAGAAACACGGGCACACCTTTGTGATTCCAGATGCTGTGAAACTGACAGGATTAAGAAATATACATGAGCAAGTTATTTCTGTCTTATTGACCAGAAAAAAAGACCATGCAGCAGCCTTCAGAGCTGTCTTATATCCTGTCCTATAAGTATTAAAGTAGGTAATTTGACAGCCATGTTGTGAATGCATGTCCCTTAACACACAAAAGAAAGTCATCCTGCTATTCTCCAAAATGCTACTTCAGCCAGAGTAAGCTCAACCTTGGTTTTACACTTCACTAACTTTAGAGTATATGCATAGAGTTAGGAGGTGCACTTGCTTAGTTCATATTGAAAAAGGCAGCCATACCAGGATTGCTGTGAGGAGGTATTTCCTGTGATTATGAGACTAAGGCTATCCTGACTTTACTCCAATAATGAATGCTCAAGTAACATATCAATAAGCATAATCAGCACAAGCCCATATAAGCCTGCATATCTACATATCATGTTTTAAACGTTTGTTCCCTATTTACAGCCACAGCATTTACCTGTCTAAAGCAACACATTTATTTATAGGATTGCTTTTATAATTATGATAGTGGGGTGGTTATAAACTGTTTACTTTGGCAAGTTAGCAATGGCTACATCACCATTGGAAAAGAATGATTGCCCAATCTCAAAGAACCCTTAAGTATCAAAAGTTCATAAAGGATGGATAGTGCCTCGTGTGATGTTGAAAGGTCCAACATTGCACAGGTTTGTTTAGTTATCCATAGATAGTGTGATGTCTTGGAAGACAATATCATAGAAAGAGGAGGATGGGGACTGGTTAGAAAATAGAGTTTCACAAATTGTATCTTGGGTAATCTACGTTTCTGGGCTAATATACACTTATCAGCGAGTACATGTTATGTGAGTTCTTTTGTGATTGAGTTACCTCACTCAGGATGATACCCTCCTGATCCATCCATTTGCCTAGAAATTTCATAAATCATTGTTTTTAATAGCTGTGTAGTACTCCATTGTGTAAATGTACCATAATTTCTACCCAAGATACAATTTGCTAAACACATGAAACTCAAGGAGAATGAAAATCAAAGGGTGGACACTTGGCCCCTTCCTAGAATTAGGAACAAAGCACACATTGAAGGAGTTACAGAGATCAAGTGTGGAACTGAACTAAAGGATGGACTAACCAGTGACTTCTGCAGCTGGGGATCCATCCCATAATCAGCCACCAGGCACAGACACTATTGCATACACCAGCAAGATATTGCTGAAAGGGCCCTGATATAGCTGTCTCGTGTGAGGCTATACCAGTGCCTAGCAAACACAGAGGTAGATGCTCACAGTCAGCTATTATATGGAACACAGTGTTCCCAAGGGAGGAGCTAGAGAAAGTACCCAAAGAGCTGAAGGGGTCTCCACCCCTATAGGTGGAAGAACAATATGAACTAACTAATACCCCCAGAGCTCATGTCTCTACCTGAATATGTATCAGATGATGGCCTACTTGGCCATCATTGGGAAGAGAGGCCCCTTGGTCATACAAACTTTATATGCCCCAGTACAGGGAACTCCAGAGCCAAGAGGTGGGAGTGGGTAGGTAGGGGAGTAGGGCGGGGAATGAGGGAGGGTTTCGGGGACTTTTGGGATAACATTTGAAATAAATGAAGAAAATATCTAATAAAAATTGGAAAAAAAAGAAAATAGAGTTTCAACATAGAGGGAGAAGATTAAGAGAGGGTAATGGGAATGGAAATGACCAAAATATATTATGCATGCATTATACATACATTATAAAATAAAAAGGCATCTAAACTGTTTGTTCAGTTAGAGCTGTTTAATATCTTATTATTCTACAATAATTATTATCAAATAATTTTTGAACATTTCTTCTTGTAATCTTTTCTTCAATAGACTTAACATTAACTAGAATAGACTTTCTGGCATATTTCCTGCTTAGATTCCTGTTACTTTGCTTGGATAAACATGAAAATTTCCAGCATCATATTGAAAATAACACAGGTAAATTTGTTATTGAACATCTGAGCACAGATAGATTTAAATATGTAATATGTAACTAATCGATTCCTCCATCTCTGTCTGGTATTAATCAAACAGCACGTGTTGAAAATGTTTTGCCCTTGGGTTAAGAGGATATATTATTGAGTTTTATACCTGTAGCTGAGCTAGAGAGTACAAATAGGCTTTTACAGGAACTGATTGCAGACTGGGGCTCTGGAGGATAAAGTTATGGTGGTTTCCAGAGCAAATGAATTAAATGTATGCCGGTGAAAAATTTTAGATCCCACTGGGGGTTGTTTAAGCTGCAAAAACAAAAAATGACTGGCAGAATATAGAGAGCAGTGTTTGTACATTGAGACTAGCATGCTTCTGCCCTGCACGCTCTTTATTAAGGAACTCTGCCTCTGAATCTGGCCTTGAGATGGCTCATGCACTGGACAGAAAAACAAGGATTAGCAAAGCCCTAAGATTTTCAGAATCAAATCTGTCAGCAGAAACTAACAAACAATTGTTAAGGATTTCTTTTCATCTAAGCAGAGGCTAAGCAATTCATATTAAATTTGTTTAAACTTTTAACTTGCTTTCCCCACAGTATACTGAAGTCTTGAAGAGGAATTACAGTAAGAGTGGTACNTGGACAGAAAAACAAGGATTAGCAAAGCCCTAAGATTTTCAGAATCAAATCTGTCAGCAGAAACTAACAAACAATTGTTAAGGATTTCTTTTCATCTAAGCAGAGGCTAAGCAATTCATATTAAATTTGTTTAAACTTTTAACTTGCTTTCCCCACAGTATACTGAAGTCTTGAAGAGGAATTACAGTAAGAGTGGTACAACCATTTCCTGTTTAAGATGAATGCTAATGTATTCTGCCCACAGAAGCATCATTCAAAACAAGGTCCAAGAAGAGCTATCAACCCATTTTAAAAACAGCTTGAAATATGCTCTGAATATATTTCTGCAAAAAAAAAAAAAAAATCTAAATGAAAAATCCTGTTGTTGCCACGATCATCCCAGGGTTATCTCACAGTCTAGCCTTCACACCTCCTGAACAGGAAGAACACACATAGTCTTCCGCTGGTCTATCATTTCTTTCAATCTGTTTGATGGATGCTTTTTCTGCACTAGCCTTACGGTATGGACTAAAGGGTATTGTGAATGGCTAAAACACCCTCCCACCATGAAGTTTCCTTGACTAGGGAGAAGAATGAATGATATAGTTGGTAAACCATTTTAAAATGTTGTCGCTTACTGTGATGAATGCAATTATTGAAGCTAGAGATAGAACCCCAGGAGCTGAAGGGGTCTGCAACCCTAGAAGAGGATCAACAATATGAACTAACCAGAACCCCCAAAACTCGTGTCTCTAGCTCCATATGTAGCAGAAGATGGCCTAGTCGGCCATCATTGGGAAGAGAGGCCCCTTGGTACTGCAATCTTTATATGCCCCAATACAGGGGAACGCCAGGGCCAAGAAGTTGGAGTGGGTGGGCAGGGGAGCAGGAAGGGAGGATGGGGGAGGGGACTTTCAGAATAGCATTTGAAATGTAAATTAAGAAAATATCTAATAAAAATTTGGAAAAAAAAAAAAACACTATGGTAATATCGTACTGCTTAAAAGCCAGGGTCCTCGTACATTTGAGTCAGAGACTGCTTTCATGGAAGGGTTAGTTTGATCATGGTAGACACTTCATATTTTAATAGGAAAAAAAGAGAAAAAATTTCTCAAATAAAAACAGATGTACCTTTCTTGAATTGTGTAAGTGCATTAGAGATGCCATCCGAAGAGCATGAACTTGTGGCTACGCCAACAGCATCATGTTGGACATCACATCCTTGCTTCCTTTACTGTATCCTCCATCCCCACAGATGTCACAGTATTATGTCATTAGTAATCCTTCATCAGCTTGCCTTTCTCTTTATATTTTCCCCACATAAATCCCTCCAAATTCACAGCTGAATTTTCTGTTTCCTATGGAAAATGATGCACCAAGAATGCCTACTTCCTCACCTGTCACATGATTTTAGACTAGTATGCATTAATACTCTATGATCCTATATCCGTCAGTGTTTTACTTCTATTAATGAAGTTACTTTCTTGATAAAGGATATTTCCCTAAGTGCTCTCCTCCTCTGCCTCCTTTACAGCATATTTTTTTACATTTTATATTACTATATATAGTACTATAAATGTACTATTGTATGTTTGGTTACTAACACAGCAAAGATATTATTTAGCCATTATATACATAAATGTTAAACATTATTTTCTCTCATTTTAAATTACACCTCACAAAAGGATTTTATAAATATATTAACTACTATTTATCTATTCTATACAAAAATAATCCAAAAGAAATGTGAGTACCATTCTCCAATTTCTTTTTTTCTCATCTCTCTTGAATTCACTGTTTGGATTTTCAAGCCCACCACTCTACAAACCTTCACATTCCTATGTCACTAAAAGCTGTTGCTGCTTGTTTATGGGATGGATCTCTGCCCCAGTACAGGGAATGCCAGGGCCAGGAGGCTGGAGTGGATGTGTTGGGGAGTAGGGTGGGGTGAGGGCTTTAGGGGAATTTCAGAGAGGAAACTAGGAAAGAGGATAACCTTTGAAATGTAAATGAAGAAAATATCTAATAAAAAACCTGTTCCTGAAAAATTGTAGTTATTTCTTCTTTAATTTTAAATGTGAGAAGCACCCACATTAACAAATGTCTTCCTCCCCTTTCATTCTTCTGACTCCCCATCATTTTAACTACTCCTTCTCAGTCTTAACTGCTTCCCCAATGGTTGTACAAATTTCCAATAATAGAGTCATATTGACATTGCTTAGACATGTCTCATCAATTGGCTATAAGCACAATATACGGAGTATCCATCTGTTAGTGGCCAAGAAAAATAGAAATGTTTCAAAAATGTAAGTGAAAAGTTCATGCAACAGCCATGGCAATATGAAATTATGAATGAACAGAGAATCAATGTATTTAATTACTTATGTGAGGCAGCTTTAAACATGTGGTAGTATCACTTGAATACGATTTATCATATATTTTTATTACTTATAAATTTGTATGTATTTGAAGGGCCCAAGTGAGGATGCCTTAATCCCTCTTGGGTGGGAGAAGAAAGCAATCATATGTGGGGAGGATGGAGGGAGGGAGGAACCTGGAAGGGAAAGGGGACAGGGAGAAGGAGGAGTGGGGGGGGGGGTAGAGAGGAATCTGATCTGATATTGCTTGAGGGAAAAGGAGTGAAGCCCTGAGGGCCAGCAGAAAGAATGGAAACAGGCAACCTGGAGAGGTAGAGGGATGGGAGACCCTCCAGAGACCTGGGAGGTAAGAGACTCTCAGGTCTCAAAGGGAGGGACATTCAATGAAATGGCTGACATTAGGAAGAGGGGACTTATAGATCACACCTCCAGCAGGAAGACAGGGCATCAAGTGAGGAATGGAGCTGCCATCCCACAGTTAATACTCTGACCTCTAATTGTTCCTGTTTGAAAGAACTGTAGGGATGGAATGGAGAGAACCCTGAGGAAAAGAAGGTCCAGCCACAGGCCCAAAGAGTGACCCAGATCAAGGGAATCAAGCATGACACTATTAT
The DNA here is from genome assembly GCA_902729485.2 of Mus minutoides. NCBI lineage: Eukaryota > Metazoa > Chordata > Mammalia > Rodentia > Muridae > Mus > Mus minutoides. The sequence goes on from CACVCL010031135.1 coordinate 31,489, forward strand.
TGGGGCTATGAAGAGCTCACAAAAAGGGACCTAGCATGACCACACTCCAGAAGACCTCACAAACAGCTGAAAGAGTCAGATGCAGATATTTGCACCCAACCAATAGACAGAAGCTGCTGACCCCTGTGGTTGAATTAGGGAAAGGCTGGAAGAAGCTGAGGAAGAGGGTGACCCTGTAGGAGGACCAGCAGTCTCAATTAATCTGGACCCCAGAGTAAATTCAAACACTGGACCACCAACCTGGCAGCATACACAAGCTGATATGAGGCCGCCCAACACATATACAGCAGAGGACTCCTGGTCTGGGTTCAGTCAGAGAAGATACACCTAACCCCCAAGAGACTGAAGGCCCCAGGGAGTTTAAAGGTTTGGTTGGGTAAGTGGTGGGTGGTGGGAAATATTCTATTAGAGACAGTGTTTGGGGGAGGAGGTATGCAATGTGGAACAGTTGGAGGGTGGACTGGTGGTGGTGGGGTTGTGAGTGGATAAAACATGGAGTGCAAAAAACATAAATAAATTAAAGACAATAAAAAAGGAGTCATCACAATTTATAGTACTTAAGATTCCATGTCCAGCTTGGCATGTTTTCTCAAACCAGGTGACCTGTGGAATAACCAACATTCCATTTGTAAACTGAATGCAAGCATAATTATAAAGTGACAACTACACACAATATCATGGTATGGACCACTTATTATATTGTAAAATATTTTATTACTTATGATATTATCTGAATGCACTCATTTCAGGATGGGCTATGAGTTGGACTTTAATTTGAAATAGAGGAAATATGAAAACACAGATGCCCAGTATCAGAGTTTAAAGGGAAATACCATGAATAATGTCTGTAATCACACACATCCTCTTTACTCTGATTTTAATGCAGACATTATGGCCTCTTTTAGGCCCTGTTACTAAATGTCAGATCTCAAAGTCTTTCTGTTTTTGTTGTTGTTGTTGTTGTTTTCTTGTTTCTGTTTCTGTTGTTGTTGTTGTTGTTGTTGTTTTGCTATGCTATGCTATGCTATGCTATGCTATGCTATGCTATGCTATGCTATGCTATGCCATGCTTCTTTTTTCTTGCACAACTTCTTGGTTTAATCTTGTTTTCTCAAACATGATATACTTTTAATTTTTTTCTTCAATTTTATGATTTGATTTTCATATTTCCATTGAACAATACATTTAGTTTTAGAGATAATTCTATACTATATTTATCTGGAACTTCTATATATTACACAGAATGTTTAGTTATTTTCAAAACATTATAATATTGTATTTAAAATTAAAAGTTTTTTTCGTGGTTACTTTGTGTGTTGGGTTAATATGAATTTATTTTCTTATACCTGCCTAAAGCTCTTCATAGAACATGATTATAATAACAATTTGTTCTCATTTTTCCAGAACTGTTGGAAAGCATGTCAGGTAATACTGGATTACTGTCTCTAGAGAGGTCACACTACTCCTGTGCTCCTTAGTCTTCCATGAAGAATCTTGTCCTTCCTCTTATTATTATAAATTATTGTGCAAAACCTAAGTTCTTTGAATTGGAAAAGTATCTTTATGCTACCTACATGTCTCCATAAAATAATGTTGTGAAATAAATTGTTGGCAATCATGTGTTCATTGTAAAGGACACATTAAATATCTGTGGGAATAATTGTGTTTTATGTATAGCCATTCATGAAAGAGAAGCAATGTAGTATAAAATTAGCTGATGTTATCTCCATTGCATTGCGAAGTTGTCCATTCAGTTTAACTAAATGCTTCTTTTTTTTATCTTCCAATAAAGAATGAAAAAATGGAATTTAAAAGTTTATTCAGCTGGGCAGTGGTGGTGCACACCTTTAATCCCAGCACTTGGGAGGCAGAGACAGGCACATTTCTGAGTTCGAGTTTAGCCTGATCTACAAAGTGAGTTCCAGGACATCCAAGGCTATACAAAGAAACCCTGTCTTGAACAAACAAACAAACAAACAAACAAACAAACAAACAAAGCTTATACAGCTCACAGTACTTCATAAATTTTGTGAAAATTTGGCAAATTAATTAAATCTCCACACAGAACTCTTACTAGATATTGGTTAAAAGAAATAACAGCAACAACAAAATCTAGACAATAAATTGACAATGAATTAGTTTTAATGAGGAAAAATAAACAACTTATTTATTCTTTTATGATGAAAAATAATTGACCTTGATAAAATAATTAAGAATATTGATGATAAATCTTTATTATAAATTTGAATGTAAATATCGATCTACAGGTGAAAATAGTAAGTGTCTTTTGCTATATGTTTATAATTAGGATGCTCATTCTATTTTCAATTGCATCATGAAACTAAAGTACACTGAATAGAAGCCATTTTCATATATTATAAGGATTAATAAGTCAAAATACTATTTGGTATTATAACATTGTCATCCTCTGTACCGATATATTTTAATAAATGTTCCAGAGATATGTAGGAAGAGAAATTTTGGACTAGTTTACAATAGGCAAGTGGTCTTTATAAAAATTTTTCTAAAGTGTTTGTAAAACAAGTATATGGAACCTCTTAGTGGTGACAAGGCCATTGTAAGGCTGAAGAGAAACTGCCTGACATCATATGTAGAGATGTCACTCTGTTCTCTGACTTGTGTTCTATGTTTCTAGCTCTAAATGTGTATCTATTCTCCAAAATACTGAGTTCACTAAAAGTTATCACATCTTACCATTGCTCTTGGTCACTCAGCTTGCTGCAAGAGAATAACTTAACGAATATACTTTCAGACACTATGACACGATAAGTTTCCTTTCTTGATTATGGGAAGTCATATTCTCTCTGTATCCTCAGAATATGTGATAGTTCTTAGATCTCCTGTTTATATAAAGCTGTACATAATCATTATAAGGACCCAGATCAAATCATAAACTCACAGGAATTATCTGTTAAATGCTTATCTTGACATACCATCACTTTGCAAAGGATGGATTTATCATGCGTTTTGGAAGGGGTCAGCTATCCAGTCCATTTTCCCACCCTGATCCTTTATCTCATCAACCTAGTTTTAGAACTGCACAATTTTAACTTGTAGAGTATGTAATATGTAATATGAGCTTTTTGGTACATCTTCACATCTAAATAATATCATCTGGAACTTCTTCCCATAATATTTGATGTATTATCCTGATAATGTAATATTTTAATATGCTTAATTTTTTAAATTTTTCCCACATGTGTCATTGCATATATTTGTACCTTTTCCCAGTCCTTCCTTGCAACTCTTCATGTCTTCTCTACCCAGTATGGCTTACAAGAAACTGTTTAGTCCTGTTTATCAGTTATAAATAACTAAACATTACTCTCCTCTTGGGCATTTCCATATGCTTATCACTCAGGCCATGGGGAACCTGCTACCCTTGAAAGGAGATGGAGTCTTCCTTGTTTGTTTGTTTGTTTGTTTGTTTGTTTTGTTGTTTTGGATGACCTTTAACAACATCTTTCATTTATATCTTTTATTTACATGTTTTCTTTGTATCTAAGTTATGCCATTCTCCATATAAAATAATCATCTTTTCATTTTCAAATGTTCATATGTATGCACAAGCTATTCAATCTTCATGCCCTTTTTACATCTAACCTTTGTAAATTAAAGTACATATATGGTATTCTATATCATCATATAGAGAGTAGTAATTATTGGTATTTTATTTTTATTGCTTTTCTTATTCTTTCTTTGCTAGTTAAGTGAAAGTTTAATAAAGGTATAGCAATCTTTCATTTTGCTTTCATTCATATCTATCATTCAGCATAGAACTTGATAAGTTTTAGGTACCTGGCTATGTTCTGAGTCTGGATAGGTGGATTAGATTTAAGAATATATACTCGAGCTGAACAGGACCAGAATTTGTTTCCCAGCACCCACATTGAGTGATTTACTATTATTTCTAGCTAGAGTGCTAGAGAACCTATCTCTACTGCCATCCATGGGCATCTACACTTAAGTCACATACCGACTCAATGCCACCAAGATATAGACATAATGAAAAATAAAATACTAAGTCCTTTTTAAAAAGAAATATTTGCAGACAGTAATCGAAAGACAGAGGGAAAATATATGATTGTTTTGATTAGTAATCAACTATAACTTCCTAATAGTTCTTACCTAATTCTCTGAAAACCATTGTAATAGTGTTTTTAAAAGAGATGATTAGAGATTTTTTTATATACAAAAACACAGTACTACTCGGCTACTAAAAACAATAAATATATGAAATTCCTAGGCAAATGGATGGATCTGGAGGCCATCATCCTGAGTGAAGTAACCCACTCACAAAAGAACTCACATAACATGTACTCACTGATATGTGGATATTAGCCCAGAAACCTAGACTACCCAAGATACAATTTACTAAACACATGATACTCAAGAAGAAGGAAGATCAAAATGTGG
>CACVCL010031140.1:0-35870 GCA_902729485.2 Mus minutoides
GGATATATGTATATGTATATGTATATGTATATGTATATGTATATGTATATGTATATGTATATGTATATGTATGTATCTATATATGTGTGTGTGTGTGTGTGTGTGTGTGTGTGTGTGTGTTCATGTTTGTATGCAATATCTACTCCTGCAAAAAAGTCCATGAATTTGGAATTGAATCTTAGCATATTAACAGCCCTGACCTAGGAAGAACTTTTTGTTTTAGAGTCACACGTATTACATTGGCAAATCTGACATCCAAGAACCATTTTTCTTTCATTTGTAAGAAAATAGGAGAGATGGAGTGGGAGGAATTTTTTAATTAAAAACATTAAAATAAAACATATGCCAGTGCCTGGCAAATACAGAAGTGGATGCCCACAGTCATCTATTGGATGGAACACAGGGCCCCCAATGGAGGAGCTAGAGAAAGTACCCAAGGAGCTGAAGGGGTCTGCAACACTATAGGTGGAGTAACAATATGAACTAACAAGTACCCCCAGAGCTCATGTCTCTAGCTGCATATGTAGCAGAAGATGGCCTAGTCGGCCATCATTGGGAAAAGAGGCCCCTTGGTCTTGTAAACTTTATATGCCCCAGTACAGGGGAATGCCAGGGCCAAGAAGTGGAAGTGAGTGGGTAGGGGAGCAGGGCGTGGGGCGAGTTTAGGGGGCTTTGGGGATAGCATTTGAAATGTAAATGAAGAAAATATATAATAAAAATTAAGACAAACAAACATCTTTTTGAAATTGTATTGATAGAATTATGTACCTTTTTCTCCCTACAAATATGGAACCATCTATATTAAACTTTTTACAATTTTTTTACATGTATGAGTGTTTTGCCCACATACATGTCACTGTACTATATATATAAAACACCCATGGAGGGCAGAATATGTATGATACCATGGAATTGGAGTTACAAATGTTTATGAACCATGTGAGTGCTGGAAACCACATCCAGTTCCTCTGGAAGAGCAGCCAATGCTTTTAACCACTGAGTCTTTGTCCAGCCTCACTGATCAGGCATATAAAGTTTGCAAGACCAAGGGGCCTCTCTTTCCAATGATGGACAACTAGGCCATCTTCTGTTATATATACAACTAGAGACATGAGCTCTGGGGATTCTGGTTAATTCATATTGTTGTTTCTCTTATAGGGTTGCAGACTCCTTCAGCTCCTGGGGTACTTTCTCTAGCTGCTCCATTGGGGGCCCTGTGCTCCATCATATAGATGACTGTGAGCATCCACTTCTGTATTTTCCAGGCACTAGCATAGCCTCATAGGAGACAATTGTATGAGGGTCTCTTCAGCAAACACTTGCTGTCCTATGCAATAGTGTCTGAGTTTGGTGACTGATTATGGGATAGATCCCTAGGTGGGATAGTCTCTGAATTGTCCATCCTTTCGTCTTAGCTCCAAACTTTGTCTCTGTAACTCTTTTCAGGGATATTTTGTTCCCTATTTTAAGGAGGAATGAAGTATTCACACACTGGTCTTCCTTCTTCTTGATTTTCTTGTGTTTCACAAATTGTATCTTGGGTATTCTAAGTTTCTGGGCTAATATTCACTTATCAATGAGTGCAAATCTAGTGACTTGTTTTGTGATTGGGTTACCTCACTAAGGATGATATCCTCCAGATACATCCATTTGCCCAAGAATTTCATAAATTCATTGTTTTTAATAGCAGAGTAGTATTCCATTGTGTAAATGTACCACATTTTCTGTATCCATTCCTCTGTTGAGGGACATCTGGGTTCTTTCCAGCTTCTGGCTATTATAAATAAGGCTGCTTTGAACATAGTGGAGCATGTGTTCTTATTACCAGTTGAAACATCTTCTGGGTATATGCCCAGGAGAGGTATTGCTGGATCCTCTGGTAGTACTATGTCCAATTTTCTGAGGAACCAACAGACTGACTTCCAGAGTGGTTGTACAGAATTTTTTATATAACTTAGAAAATCAGTATTTTATTGGTTTATTGCAAAGGATACAAAGAGTTATATGAGGTGGGGATGAAGCCCAGATGTTTAGTGTTCCTTTCCTTTTGTAGTCATGGCACCCTCTTCTCATATTACTGTGATCACTAATCTCTAAACCTTGTGCCATGGCTTTTTAATTCTCTCACATGTATGTGTGGTATGGATTCATGTGTTGATAGATTTATGAATTACATATCTGTAGGCGTATGTATGTATAGGCTTGAATTTGATGCTGGACCTCCACCTTGATTTTTCTCTACTTTATTTCTTGAGGAAGGTTTTCTATTTAAACCCAGTATTCTTACAGCTATTCTAACTAGCTAGCTCACAATGGAGTTCCTGTCTCTGCCTCCTGAATGCTTTAATTGCAAATGACCATGACCTCAACTTTTATATGGTCTTTTGGAATCCAAACTCTAGTCCTCATATTATTGTGGCAAATATTTTATTCACTGAGCCACCTCTTTAGTCCTATTACAGGGTTAAAATAGGATTTCATTGTAAGTGTTATAGAATTTGTGTTCCAACAACATTCCTTCCCATTCTTAAGAATTACACACATGAATCAAACCTCTAAAGGGAGGTTACATGGAAAAGAGACCTTTGGAAGATGATTAATGTTACATTAGGTCATGAGAGTGGCATTCTTCTTCATGAGTTTAGTGGTTTAAATGGTTTTTCTCTATGCAGACACAGAGGAAAGGTTATGTAAAAAATCATATGCAAGCCAGGAAGAGGAAGTTTAATAGAAAATAAATTGACTGTGACCTTGGTTTTGGACTTCTCAGCCTCAAGTCTGTTTGAAATAAATTTAACCTGTTTAAAATAGGTAGTCATTAATGTGTTGGTGTGGAAGCCAATGCAAACTAAGATCCTAGATGTGCTTAATGAAATTATTAGCCATTTAATTGAACTCCTGTTCCTTTATACAAACAGGGCTAAACGTTCTCCTCAGTCAAGCAGGTGGTAAGTTCTGCTGTGATCAGACTGAGCCTTGAGGCTACTTAGGCTCCATTAACACAAGTCATCTCACTGATATAAACTCAAGTTCAGGCAAGTTGTTCTTGTCATGAATAACAAAATGTCATCTCAGAAAATTTCTCAGAAAATTGTACGAGTTCTAGAAACTATGTGTCAAAAACTGTTGTCAAATGCTAAATCTATTTTTACCTATACCATAGTGGTTATTAGTCATCCTGAGCACTAGAATCTTGACTCCAAGTATCATCTTCGTCCAATCAATCCAGATATTGCTATCAAGGGCCTCTTAGTTCAATTAATCCAGCTATTGCTATCAAGGGCCTGTGTGGCAGGGCTTAGATCCCCAGTATGTAGCATTGTTGGGAGTTGGGGGAAGCTTTCAGAGACTCAAGTCTTGTAGAACATCATTAGTCCTTAGAAATGTGCATGCCCCAAAGAGGATGGTGAGATGCTGGTCTCCTTCCATTTTCTTTTGCTTTCTGCTTGTCATCAGGTGACCAGGTTCCTTCAGCATACGCTGCCTTTTATAATGCTTTACCACAGACCCAAAACAACGGGGCATAGTGACTGGACTGAACGCTCTGAATCAAAACAAATAATTCCTCTTGATAATTATCTCAGAAATATTTACAGTGGAAGGAAGCTGACAAACACAGAAACTTACCAATGAACGAAATATATATATTTGTTTGCAGAGGACTTTTAATTAGCTAGCTGCCTGCAGGTATAGTTTGTCCTGTTCATATTTATAATTGCATTTCTTGCTAGTTCTAAAAATCAAGCACATTGCTGTCAGCTGCTGCCTGATCAAGAACAGTGCAGTTTTTCTCAGTTATTTTCATTTTTTTTAAACAATCTATTCTTGCTTTGAGGACCAGAAGAGCAATCTTCCTGCAGAGAAATGCCTTTCAAAGTTTGTTCGGTTTTCCTTTGGCTGTGTCCTGTATCACACTCTTACATGTATTTCTCAGCTGAAGCTGTGCCTATTTTTCCAAGCACCATTTTATTTCTATGTATGCCTGTGCTATAGGCATAAAGTAGTTTAAACTGGCCCTCAGTGATTTAACACAACCGTGAACTGATCCTGTAAAGGAAGATAAGAATTCTTTTATCTTTGTGTTTCTTTTGACAAGGAAGCAATATTTGTGGTGTCAGAAACAGACACAGGGAATCATCAAAGACAAGAAAGGAGAAGTGAATAAAAAAGAATATGAGAAGCAAAAGATTGGGGGAGGTCCAGCAAAAGAAAAGGAAAACAGCCTTAGCAGGCTACAGTTAATGATGGAACCACATATAAATGTAGATCTTTAAAGTAATTTAAGGCTTTGAAGTGCTCCTTTTGAGAGGAGCCTACATCAGGACATTTGAACTAGTGGAGCCTAAATACAGGACAAAACTGGATAGGAATTCAAGATGGAATGAGGAGGTTAGGTTTGAGTAACTAGAATTGATTTCACAATGGAGTACAGGGTATTTGGGCTGTATTTAAGAGGGGACAACTTTCCTTAGCTCTCAGAGTTAAAAGAGACAGAGTAGGAGAACTTAATTTTATGACCCTAGTACAAAGGACACTGACCTCTGCAACCCTGACCATGGAAGAGAGCAGCATATCTGGGTAAGTGTTTTGGACAAATGTCCAAATAGGAGTGAAAACAAACTACTGAGCAGTCCATGGGAGCAAATTGGGATAGGATAAAGGTTCAGTGACTAAGATCAGAAACACTGTTACTTGGTCATTGACTAGGATTTATTCCATCTTCTATTGTGGGCTAAGCTGCTTAAGTCTGATGTATTGCTGGAATTAGATGCTGGAGTATTTCTATATTACTTTTGGACAAGAGTTGGCTCAGGCCTGACAAACCCTTATGAGAAATTAACAGCAGTGAGTTTAATACCTCTCCCTAGAGTTTTTCTTCTTCTACCCTTTTAGAGGTTGGCTTTCTTTTTTTGTTCATGCCTCATTACCCTTTTGCCAAAAATTAACCACAAAGAAAGCCAAAAGAGTGAACCAAAAAGTATCCTTTCAATGCAGGTGTTTCAAGTGGAATTAGATATATGGAGGAAGTCAGGAGGTATTCATGTCCTAGGACACACAAGAGGCAGTACATGTGATGCTACTATTATGGCACGCATGCCACACATGACTCCTAAAGTATGGCTGTCTGGAATGGTAAGATAGGGAAAAAGGGGGGGCATTGAAAAGTAAAAAAAAAAAAATTGTTACATGACTCATAATTTTTGTTAAAATAACAAAATGCCTGAGTCTTGGTAACTTATGAAGAAATAAGTTTACTTAGCCAATGTTTCTGGAGGTCTAAAAGCATAGCTTTGCTTCTTCTAAACCCCAGTGAGCACCTCATGGTCAATTTGAACTCAGTGGAGGGAATACATGTGAGACTAGGAAGTCATATGACAAGATAGAAGGCCAATGATCCTGAAGGGGCCAGGAATGACATCTTTGAAGGTTCTTAAATGCCCTACCACTTCTCAACACCATCCAAGCTTGAACACATGATACATTGTGGACACAGCATTTGCAAATGACAGCAATTTTTTCTCTGATCAACATATTCAGCTGATACAATTCAAAAGAATAATGGAAAGTGGAAAATGGCAGATGGATGCCTGAATGAGTGGGTGAATAGATGAGAGTTTAATGTGATAGATATACATCTGGACACAGGAGCTATGAAAAGGGCAGTTTACATACCTGGGGATATAGGCTTATATATCCTATAGGATATATATTGCATATCCTATACACATACATATATGTACCATATCGTTGGTCAGGTTGCAGAAAGGCCTGTAAAGCATTTACTTAATTAGAGACTGATAAAGGAGGACCCACCCCATTATGGGTGGTATCATCCCCGGGCTGGTGGTCCTGGATTCTATAAGAAAGCAGGCCGAGCAAGCCATGAGCAGCAAGTTAGTAGGCAGCAGTCCTCCATGGCTTCTGCCTCCAGTTTCCCATCCTCTTTGAGTTCCTGTCCTGACTTCAACTGTTGATGAATATGGAATTGTCAGCTAAATAAATTCTTTTCCTTTCAATTTACTTTTTGGTCTTGGTGTTTTACTGCAGCAATAGCAACCCTAACTAAGATATGTATCCAGTACCATGTCCAGCCCACATATAATTTTCTACCAGAATCTGATTTCATGATGTTTCTGAGAATTCATTAAGAATTATATAAGCTTATTTTATTGTGTTATCATTCCCAGGAGATTTGTGTTGAATGAAACATGCATTCTTCACCTTGTTGCCCCTGTACTTGTCACTGTGCCTATAACTGTTTTATAAGTGCTTAATGAGTGGAATTCAAATTCCATATCTAAAGCAGTCAAAAAAATAATCAGAGTTTTCTTGCTACTCCAGAAATGTGTGGTATTAAACAAATGGTGCATCTAAATTGGCATAAATTATTTTTAAATCAAACTTATATGTTACCATGAATTGGGTATGTATGAAGCTGCTTGTAATTTCTCCTGCTGCTAATGCACATAAATACTACTCTTTGCAGACCAAAAGAACTGAGAGATTTTTTTACGCTATTACTCATCATCTCTGAGTAATAGCTGACTTTTCTTTCTTTTATATTTCTCTAATTTGTGATCCTGTCATAGATGTTGGGTTGTAATCTGTTCCTCTTGTTCTGCTAGGTATTGTCTGCATGTTCTATATTCATACTACTTCTCTCCCTCACCCTTTCTCCATCCTTCTATATTCTGCTCAGTGGGTCAGAATATTTGTGGAAAGCAACACATGCCTTCTCCTCATTGGGTTTATTGGGAGTCACAAGCAGGAGCTATATGTGGAAGGAAAATGTTCATAGTGAATGTCACTAGTTCCCGATCCTTTGTGATCTTCTGCTTGGTTGTCCTTACAGTGGTTCAAAACTTGTCCTTTTATCCTTTCAATTCTCTTGGGCCAGGTTCCCTATGAATATTGGCCAATGTGTACCTATCATCTATTGTTGTTTTTTTTTTTTTCCATAGCCTTACATGCAGCTCTGGGTACTCTGCCTATTTTTTAGTCAAAGCCATGTTAGATATAACCATTTCCCAATTCTTCATGTTCTTGTCAAAGTGCTGTTCAGAGCTGTCTCCTGGCAGGCTTTGACAGTCCCTGACAAATACAGAAGTGGATGCTCACAACCATCTATAGGGCAGAACACAGGGTCCCCAATGTAGGAGCTAGCGAGTACCCAAGAGCTGTAGGGGTCTGCGACCCTATAGATGGAACAACAATATGAACTAATCAGAACCCCCAGAGCTCATGTCTCTAGCTGCATATGTATTAGAAGATGGCCTAGTTGGCTATTATTCGGGAGGAAAGGCCCCTGGTCTAGCAATGTTAATATACCCCAGTACAGGGGAATGCCAGGGCCAAATAGTGGGAGGGGGAGGGTAGGGGAGCAAGTAGGGAGGTGGGTATCCAGGACTTTTGGGATAACACTTGAAATTTAAATGAAGAATTTCTCTAATAAAAAAAAAGTTTTTAAAACTAAGCTAAAGTTGGTTTATAACCCTAACAACATCATAGACTGTGAAACTCAAACAGATATATCCTTTTCTCCCATGTAAGAGAAAAGGGTTGTATTCTTTGTATTATTCTGTAAAGTTCAGAGAGGGAATTTCAGACTTTCACATCCTTTCTCCAGCCTTATTGTCTTATTGTGGTGCCCATCTCCCCAGCAGTGTACCCTGCCTTGCTGCAACTCTCTAGTCACACTTCTCAGAACTTCTGGCTCCTGGTCATGGTCTGTCCAGTCACTCAGCTCATTTCATTTATTTTACTTGTTTAAGAATTTTATAAATAATTTTCCTAACTATTGTCATATTTTTTTATTCTACAAGGAAACTGCCATCTTTTTTTTTTAGTGGTCTAAATTTTTATCTTCTGTTCATTTATTTCATTTTAAATTTTATAAAGTCTTATGTCCATAAATCATTTAATTGAAAAAAATCTCCTTCCAGGGTCATATATGAGGTCTTAGATCATATTCTACTTTTTTTCACCCTACTTTCTAATGAATTTATGTGAATACTCAAAACATTTTTGAGCACTTCTAGGCACCAAGTACTATTTTCAGAGACCCTGTAGAATAAGCATCTTAAATGCTATTCATAACCTAAGAATATTTTCTTCTTGCTTTTCTACAATTGCTTTTTGGTCTTCTTTGAATACTTTTACAACTTTATTCTTTCTTCGTAAACAACCTCCTTGAAATTTGCCTTTGCCTTTTAAAAATTTCTGATTTTGCATAATTATCTCTAGTAACTTGCTAATTATTTCCCACCTGTCTTGAAAACACTCTTGTTAATTTTACTCAGAAAAAGCAAGCAAGCAAACAAGCAAACAAAGACACAGTTGAATTCACAATGCCAAAAGCATTACAATATGAAGAAAACTCTGAGTTATTTTTTATGTGTCTGACCATCCTGACCCAAATAAATGAGATAGCCAACAGATCACACTTTCAGAACCATTGCCAGAGAGGCAGTATGGAGAGCAAGTTTATAGCCAGATTTGCCTATAGAGTCAAATCCCAAGAAGGGAAAAACAAAACAAACAAACAAATGAACAAACAAAATGAAAAGGAAAACAGCCATGTACAGAGGCAGGAGGACTGCTTTAAGTTTGGTGCAATTCTTGTCAATATAATGAGTTTTGAGGCAGTTTTGATAAAACAGTGAGACCCTGTCTCAAAAAATAGATAAACAACAAACAAACAATACAAAAATGCCACCAATAAAAGTTAAACTTAGATTCTTACTGGTGATTCACTGTTCACTTGCTACCATTTGGGGAATAAGTGTGTCTCTACTTCTAGGGTCATGATGAGGATTAAGTCAGATAATATATGTAAAATACACAGAGCATAGAGCAAGGGCCAAGTGCATTTTAGTTACCTCAAACCCTTTGACCTATTTCTCCCTTAAGAAACATTCCCCCCCCCCCCCAAGAAGTCAATGACATAAGGCCATAGTTATTAATGTGGAAATCTCTGTCTTTTGTAAAACAAAAATTCAGAACCCAGACCCGGGGCTTTGTGAAGGGGATTAATTTATTTCTCATTATGAATAGACTGATGAGAAGTAGGTGGGTTAAAGATGAGTAAAAAGCTTGGTGAGGGAGTTTATCCTGTTTTCTGTACCCAGCTTTAGGAAAGCTGATTATGTAACGTTGGAGGTGAGTAGAGCTGCCCTACTTAAGGCTCTTCTCTGCACTGCCTTTGGAGATTCTGGGCCTAGAAATGGCTGCTGTGGAAATATTCTCTCAGGACTTGAGCTTGCTGTGAAAAATATTTATCATGTCAAGTTTTTAAAAAGCAAAGCAGAGAGGATAAAACATTGGAAGGAATAAAATAGGAAGACAAAAAAGAAGAGAAGATGAAGGAAAAGTCAGAAAAGTGAGGGAAGAGGACTGTAAGGGAATCTGATTGAGATATTCTTCCATATGTACTTGAAAACAGCATCTTCAAAGTTTTACAACTTCCATATCTACACTCTCTCCTCTTATAGTTCATTAGAATGAGATATACCATAGAGATTTCTGTTGTCTGTCTGTCCATATAATAAATTTCCTGTCCTGACAAGAGACAAGATGAGACTGCTGGCAGCTGCTTGTACTTTCTTTCCATCCACTGAAGGGGATTCTCACCTGATATCTGACATCAGATGGTTAGGCAAAGTTGTTGACTTCTGAAATGATGTTTGATTCTCTTCCCAGGGCCTATAAAATGGACCCAGAACTTGAGCCAGAATGTAGCCAAGGACCTTCACAGACTTCCCTCCTTGATTTTCCACTCCTGAGAATCTGGAAAGTTCTGAGTCTGATACCTGGCAGTTCTTGTTCACAGCCTGACATGAGAGGGTCTGTGCCTCGTTGGGTAGTCAGGCACAAAGTAGGTGCGGTGACAGTGCTCTGTTCTATAGAGGGAATCTTGTGTTCTTATCTTGTACTAGTCTACTGTAAGAACTGCATATGGTCTATAATATGCAAACATTCTTGATCTAGCTCCTCAGCAGTGGAAGAAATACTGTTGAAAAAGCCTGAAGACTTCTTTCAATATAGGTGATTATCTTTCTGTTCCACATCTCCCTAAAACAACTTGAAACTGATATGACATAAAACCACAAAAAGTAGAGAGACGATACATGAAAAAAAATTTAAGTAAAAATTCTCCATGTATTTGATGGAGAATAGGACATTTGGAGGAGACTGGTAACTGGATGAACAAAGTAAAGACAGTATCAATTGAGTGGTGTTAGTTTCTAAGAGCCAGTAAAACCAGACCAAAGAACACAACAGGGATCTATGCCCAAGGCAGAAGCTTCAGCTTGCTCTAGCAGAGATGAAGAATGGCTTTCCACCATGGGCCAGCTGGATCTTCTGGACAGCTGATGATCACTAAATAAAGGGCATTCAAAGTCAAGTCCTGGCAGAATAGAGAGCTGTATAGAGAAAAGAAAGGTAGAGAAGATCTTTCAGGACTAAGACTATGAACTCATCTTTATTATTATTATTATTTTAAAGCAAGAAGGGGTGCTGGGCATTCTAATGCTACACAAAGGAGATCATATAAAAAAAATAGACCTGAGTCTATTTTTAATTTTCCTCATACCATTTTCAAGATGGCTTAGCATTGGACATAGAAATGCTCTTTGAGTGTCGTTCTTAACCTTTCTAATCTACAACCCTTTAATACAGTTCCTCTTGTTGTGATGACCTTCAACCATAAAATTATACCCATTGCCCCTTCATAACTGTAATTTACTACTGTTATGAATTGTAACCTATGAATCAGATAGTCTTAGGTGACTTAGAGACTGTGACCCACAGATTGAGACATGCTGTACTATGAAAAGGTGTGAGTTCAAGCAGGAGAAGGAATCCATAAAAAATTAAACACTCAATGGCTACTATGTAAATAAATAAAATAAGTTTAAAAATTAAAAACTATATCTATTCCTCTCAGACATTATTGCACATGCCAGCAAGATTTTTTTGAAAGGACCCTTGCCAGTGCCTGACAAATACAGAAGTTGGATGCTCACAGTCATCTATTGGATGGAACTCAGGCCCCCCAATGGAGGAGCTAGAGAAAGTACTCAAGGAGCTGAAGGGATCTTCAACCCTATAGGTGGAACAACAATATGAACTAACCAATACCCCTAGAGCTTGTGTCTCTAGCTGCATATGTAGCAGAAGATGGCCTAGTCAGCCATCATTGGGAAGAGAGGCCCCTTGGTCTTGCGAATATTATATGCCCCAGTACAGGGGAACACCAGGGCCAAGAAGTGGGAGTGGGTGGGTAGGGGAGCAGGGCATGGGGAGGGTAATAGGGGACTTTCAGGATAGCATTTGAGATGTAAATGAAAAGAATATCTAACAAAAAATTGAAAAAAAATTAAATACTATCACTCACTGAAGGGATGCATATGAAATGTCTCCCACAGAGAATAAAGTAGAATAAATCTCACCTCAAACAAGGGATATGAGGTATTTTTTCCTACTTATATAATTACATGTAACATAATAAGATAATAATTATTGCTATAAGGAAGCTGGGGAGATCAGAGTCTGAGGATTTTGATCAAAACTAGACAAAGAGGTCAATCACTGATCTCTTAACAGTAAGTGGCACTATCTAAAGGAGCATCTGATGTATTAATAGGTTAAACTTCCACAGAAGGAATTAACATTTTAGAGTTCGGAAAGCTTTTCCAAACTAAACGCCTCTAGCTTTGTTAGTATAAGAAACTGCATTTTCAATGGGTCTTAGCTTCATTCCGAATGGAGAAAACATTGCTTGGAATTGTCACAACAATTCAATGGGAATTCATTTACCCCATTCACTTGATGTCTTATTTAAGCTTTGCGTATTTGGGCTTATATCACATTTCAGGTGCTGGGAATGGATGCAATTAAAGAACTTGACACTACACAGATGTGAACAAGTATTCCTTTTTCCTTTTCAATGCTTTTAGGTTTGTTAGTGTTCACTAGTTTGAGTTAGGGCCTAATGAATTCAGGGCTTCAATGTAAGGGAATAGTATTAGTTGTTTAGAAAGTAGAATAGGGTCATTCACTCTCTGACATTAAAAGTGTCCCAGCAATATTTTCTTCAGATCCGCTTGGCATAGTTTAGGTATTCTGAACTCTGAGGCTGCCCTGATATAACTGCTGTTTCCTGCCTAGTCTGCTCAGTCCTGGCATTTTTAACCAAGACCGGGAGACACTGTTTATGGTGGCAAGAGACCCTGCAGTGTCACAACCTTTGTACGGTGTACAAATGCAACTGAGGTCACTTGTTATGCTTGGAGACAGAAATGGTCTGAAAAAGTGCCCTGGGTCATGGGGTATGCAGCTGTCTGCTTAGAACTTGACAGAAAGCAGCTGAGTAAGGATGACTAGCTACTTAATGGATGTTAATTACTGCTCATGGGCTCCCTGTAGGTCAGAGGACTTAAGGACTCTGATGTCAGGTCTGACATGCTGTGGCTGGCAGCAAGCTTGCACATACTTGCACTTGATTATAGTTGTGGCTAGTTTAGTACAGCTAGGCAGATCCAGGTGGGAATCATGAAACTTGCTTAACTTGTAGATGGACAGTTGATAATCAGTTTTTACTTCAGTAATACTTTCATATGGAACTTTAGCAGACACTTCTCTCTGAGCTTCCCTCTCCCTTTTCTTGACTTAAATCAGAATGTATGATAGTTGCAAAGTATAATTTTTAAGCCACACCTTCCTTGGTAGAATTAAAACCACTAAGTCTAGACAGAGTGGGGTTACTAAAAATTTTCATTTACCAAGTTTTTGCACTGTAAATTTGTAATTAGTCTGTTTAAATGAGACAGAATAAAACAAGAATTATTACAAATTACAATATAAATGGCAGTAAAATAGGTTTTTATTTTCATTTTACAAACTCAGGGAAACAATATTTTAAAACAATTTTAGTAAAATTTCTTTTTTCTAAGTTGTAACTTATGTATTGTGAAATTCACCCTAACATACAGCTTATGTGGTCTTGACAAAGGTATTGTGAGATAACTAACACCCAATTAAAATATACAACATTCCTAGTTGTGGTAGACTGTGCATGCTCATTTATATTCCTCAAACCCTAGTGGCCTCTAGTCTATTTTCTGCCTTTGTAGTTTTGCCTTTTCTAGAACTTCCTATAAGTATCACATGCAGTCTTTAAATCTTCTTTCGCTTAGACTATATTTGAGGTTAATTCATATGGTTAAGTGTATCAGTCCTTTGATCCTTCATGTTTCTAAGTATTTTGTTATAGGACACACTACAGTTTATTCATTGCCTCATTGGGAGTATTTACATTGTGTTTTTTTTTTTGAAACCAAACTTTATGCATTAAATCATCTAGACACTGGCACATATGTGACATGGGTTTATTTCATTTGGATCCATACATAAATTAGAGGGCTGAGTTGTATGATAAGAAATTTCTGAATTGTTTGAAAGTGGTAATACATTTTTATTTCCACCACAGAATGGTAAGATTTCTAGTGTTCCACATAGCATTTAATATTATCAAAATTTAATTTGAATATTATAATAGGCGTCTGATTTTATCAAGGTTTCTGTCAGTATTCTATAGAGACTAACAATGCTAGTCTTAATGACTTTATTTGAAATATCTATATTATGTTTAAGGTATTTATTCACCTTTTACCTGTTTAAAAGCTTATCAATTTGATAGAAAATTGGTATTTCCTATATTTGAGTTAATTTTGTTTAGGTTGAAATGGTCTCTAAGCTTAAGCTATACTCTTCATCTTTTATTTTCCCTCAAATTCTGCTGTATTCAGAAAGACCCTGAGATAAATATTTAGAATGGATTATGTCACATGACTCCCAATGGCATATATACAATATTTAGTATTATTTCAGTAGTAAAAATAACTACTTCTATTTTGTTTTCCAGTTTCTATAGATAATAACTAATCCAATGAAATGGGACTATTTAGCCATGTTTCCTTT
Organism: Mus minutoides; assembly: GCA_902729485.2. Classification (NCBI taxonomy): domain Eukaryota; kingdom Metazoa; phylum Chordata; class Mammalia; order Rodentia; family Muridae; genus Mus; species Mus minutoides. Next base: position 13,984 of record CACVCL010031140.1, read on the forward strand.
TGTGGGAGAAGAACAACCTTACATATTTTGAGAGGCAACTTGTTTTTTCTAGAACTATAAAATATCAGATTATAGAATTCTGGTTTTTAAAAGAGCCTTGGGTTGTCCTAGGGGAAGATATTGACTATTTTTCATTTGATGTCTTAAATCATGATAGAGACAATGTGCTTCAAATGTCAATTTAAAAAGAAGTTGGTGTTACTTGTATGTTTGGCATAGTTCTTTTAGTGTGATATCAATAGAAGGAGCAGAAACCTGTAGAATATACTAGATGGAACTAAAAGTAAAGAAGTTCTTGAATACTTCATTGTTTGGCAAAATATATTTCTTGGGGTCTTTTCAGATTTTACCCAGGGCCAGATCTCTCTCTCTCTCTCTCTCTCTCTCTCTCTCTCTCTCTCTCCCTCTCCTTCTCTCTCGCTTATTTACTTTTTTGAGAACCAAAAACATTATTTTCATGTCATCCCTCTTATTCCTTTGGGATGGGTCTCATATTTACAGTAATCTTACTCCTTGGTAATAATAGCTAGGTACCTGCTTTAATCTGGGACAACAGATCTTATTGCTGATCAATCTGATATGATCAAATTTGGGTTTTGGAGGCATGGAATTTCTTGTCTTAGAGACATGAAATTAGAAAAATTTTCCCTTGCAATGATTAAATAAAATGAGGCCCCCTCTTTATTTTGGATATTGATGAGTCATGCTATCAAAGTATCTTATCTTCAATTTATTCATGTGCATTGTAGTTCATGAACAGATCATCATGAGTAGATTGTTTGGGAAAAGCCCCATTTCTATTGAGGGATGTGGGGTGTGATTCACAGAGTTGTCTGGGGCTTCATGTGCACCAAGCAAGCCCTGTATCATGGAGCCATAGCTACGTGGAAAAATTGAAAGTAGAGTTAAAAATTTTGAATCAAATAAATTCTGATTGTATCTAAAGGGTCAGACCTGCTCTTTGAGGACTCACAGAAACTAATGGTTAGAGGAAGAAAAAGGGCAACTACAGTGGTATATGCTCAAAACAAAGAGTAAACTTTTTAGTGAATTAATGGATTATTGGAAATCAAGTTAAAGGCATTCCATGTAGAAAGGGTTTGTTTGAAGCCTTAGAATCCTAGCCACAAAGCATGTAGTCTTGCAGCCTGTGCTTATATTTCCTCCTCTCACTTAAGAACGATATAACAAGTTTTATAAGAATAGCACTGTTCACATCTAGTTTTAAAGTGTCTCAGAGCAGCTCAATTTGGAAGTTCTAAGAACTCCGGAGGTACTAAGCTATGTCAGACTGATGAATTATGTAAAACCTGTTTTGCTTGAGTATTATTAATCATCCTCAAGCAAATGAAGACATGCTAATTAATTTGTGGTGGTTTTCACCTGCAAATGCCAAAGGAACTAAACCAAATTAAATTTTCCATTCTCTTCAAGACCAACACCTTGTTAAATACCCTCTGCAATTCAATTTCAAAGACATGGTTCTCTGGACACTGAACTTACCTGCAGTTTTAAAGTTTTAAAGGCTCTTTTTGGAATGTGTAGCCTGAAATTTTTCATATAGGACTTGAGAAATGTATGGATAAAAATCAATGCTATAGCTTACAAAGGACCCAGGATATAACAAAACCTTTGATAGTTTAACTGTCTTATGTCATGAATAGGTGTTTTTAAAATCCTATGGTAAATTGGGGAACAATGAAGATACAAGCAGTAATATTCAAATAATTTGATTGGGCCAATAGGTATAAAGGGGAGGTGATACAAGCAGAGAGGGGGAAGATAAATACAAAAAGAGGGAGAAGTGTAAAATAACAGTAAAGGTGTCTGAAAAAGTTATTAATTTAATAAAAAAACCTATAATACATGTGAGTCTGTACATATACTTGAATATTGCTTAAATGAAAATTTGTCATCTGTACTGACAATGTTCGTTCCAAGATCCAAAGACTGTTCAACAAAAACCCTAACACCAGGTATGAGAAGGACTCTTTGATTTGCTGGCCATGGCTATCCAAAATACATACAGGTATTGATATTGCTCCTAGATTTTATGCAATGATGGAGTGCTGAACCTATTGCTAGAGGATCTATGCCCAGACATCCCTGAAATGAAAATACCTTCTCTCCAATGCCCAGAAAATATTTTAAAAATTCACAGAAGAAAAATTCCCCAACCTAAACAAGGAGACGCCAATAAACACACAAGAAAAGCTTACAGAACACCAAATATATTGAATGAGAAAAGAAAAATCTCCCACAACATAATAACCACAACACTAAATGTACAGAACAAAGAAAAAATATTAAAAGCTGCAAGAGAAAAAGGCCAAGTGAGATATAAAAGCAGACTTACCAAAATTGCACTGGACTGGATCAACAAAGACTCAAAAAGCCAGAAAGTCCTGGCCAGATAATCTTGCAGATCTAAATCCAGCATGGCCTTGGTAGGGACAGAATGACATGGTTCCTGCTCCTGGGACAGGGCCAGCAGACATAGGTTTCAATTAGTGTCAATAGCTGCTGTGAGCATGAGACTTATTTGTATAATAATGTATATATTTTCACATTCCTCCAAGGAATATTCTCCCTGTTAACATTAATAACTCCACGATAATCAGAGATAGCATGAGTCTGGAAGGCAAAAGGTGTGGCTAATGTCTCAGCAAAATGGTACACCTTAAGACATTCCGGACAGCCCTTAAGACGATGGAAAAGAACTCTAAAAACATGAGCTTGAATATATGTATTTATTAACTATGCATACATATAATGATGCAACATAAACTGTACAAGGAGCTTCACAGATATAAAGGAATAGAGAAATCTATACTATGATGCAGCTTGTCAGAAAGATACAAAAACAGATTCAAATGTAGGCAGATTCCTAGCAAATTTAGGTCCAGGTGTGGTCAGATGGTAATATCAGAACAAGGTCCCACCCAGCTAAATTTACAAAGGCAGGAGATCTCTGAATATTTGTGCAATGTTAAAAAAGAGGAAAAAAAATAAGTGCTTGCTGTCTCTTAAGGGGCTGGGATTATGGGATGCTGATCTATAGGATAATCAAAAGGGAAGCTGGAATAAACATCTCAATTGATATGTTAAAAAAAAGTGGGCCTTTGTTCTCCATGAGATGCACCAGCAGAAAGCAATAGTAGTTTTTCTTTAGAATTTTTCTCTAGCAGGAGCTGAGCTATCTGGAGAGTAAAACTGGCTCTTCTTGAGTGTTTTTCCAACAAGATTTCTGATTTTGGTCAGAAAATTCATGGAGAACAAACACAGCTCTTTTTAAAATTTTTTCATAGGTCTTTTAGAATTTTTCTAGTAGTAATTAGAGAGTTGACACAGTTCTTTTAGAAATTTTTTCTGCCCTTCTCATTTTAATCAGAAAAGTCAAGAATTACTTTTAGAATTTTTCTAACAGGATTTCTGACTTGTTTGGATGACTTAAGAATTTTTTTATAGCAGCTTTTCTGACTTTGGTCAGGAAACTCATGAGCTATACAAAGCTTTTAGAATTTTTACTAGCAGAGACACTAGCTGTCTCTAGCAAAAAACTAGCTATCTCAACCATAGAGTTTTTAGAATAGCAAGAAAAAGCTATTTACAGTAGAGCAGAACACACACACACACACACACACACACACACACACAGAGAGAGAGAGAGAGAGAGAGAGAGAGAGCATTATAGAAAGCCATCTCAGCAGAACCTAGGCTTTCAGCTTGGACCCACAGATTGACTTCATCTTTTTTGCCACTCCCAAACACCCCTTATCTCAGGAACCTGGACCTAGTCAAGACTGGTTCCTAGATGTCAGCCCATATTACTATATCCAACAAACTCTTTTATCACCATAGATGGATAAAACAAGATATTCTATGATAAAAACCAAATTTCAACAATATCTATTCACAATCTAGCCCTGCAGAAGATACTAGAAAGAAAATTTCAACCCAAGTAGGACAACCAAGAAAACGCAGGAAATAAATAATCCCACACCATCAAGAACAAAAGAAGGAACACACACACACACACACACACACACACACACACACACACAAAACCACCACTAACATCACAATAACAGGAATTGACACTTATTGGCCATTAGTATCTCAGAACATCAATGGCTGAAAAGATACAGGCTAGAAGAATGCATGTGAAAAGAAGATCCATGATTCTGATGCATACAAGCAATATACCTCAGCAACAAAGATAGACATCACCTAAGAGCAAAGGGCTAGAAAAGGTTTTCCAAACAAACAAACCCAAGAAACAAAGTATTTTGCCATGTTAATATCTAGTAAAATAGTCATTTAACCATAAGTAATAAAAATATCCAGGGAAGGGACACTTCATATGCATCAAAGGAAAAATCCACTAGGATGACAATTCTGAATTTTTAGGTCTCAAACTCAAGGGCAACTACATTTATACAATAAAGATAGCTCAAGGTTAAATCACACATCCAACCCTACATATTAATAATGAGAGCCTTCACCATGCCACTTTCACCAAAAGACAGGTCATCCAGACAGAATCTAAACAGAGAAATAATAAAATTAATAGAGGTTATGAATCAAATGGTTCTAAAAGATATAATAAAACATTTCACCCAAACAAAAACAATATACCTTCTGCTCAGCACCTCATGGAACCTTCTTCAAAATTTACTATATAATCAGTCACAAAGCAAACCTCACTAAATACAAGAAAATTGAAATAACCATTTGTATTTTATCAGACCACCATAGAATAAAGCTAGACTTCAATAACAGAAATGACAGAAAACCTTTAAAGTCATGGAAACTGAACAACTCTCTACTCAGTGAACACTGGGTCATGGAAAAAATGAAGAAAGAAATTAAAGACTTTCTAGAATTCAATGAGAATGAAGGCACAACATCTCCAAACTTATGTGGCACAATGAAAGCAATGCAAAGAGGAAATTCATAAGACGTAGTGCATAAGGAAATTGGAGACATATGCTATCCACTAAAAAGCACACATAAAACTCTAAAATAAAAGGAAGCAAACACGCCCAGGAGGAGTAGATGGCAGGAAATCAAAGAATCAATGAAACTAAGAGAAAATAAGCAAGATAAACAAATCCTTGGTCTAACTACCTTAAAGAAAGAAAGACCATATCCAACTTAACAAAATTACAACTGAAAATGGGGGCCATAACAGCAGACACTGAGAAAATCCGACGAATCATTAGGCCTTACTTCAAAATCCTGTACTTTACAAAGTGGAACAATCTATATGAATTGGATGATTTTTGTGATAAATTCCATTTACCAAGCTAAATCAAGATCAGGTAAACAAGTGAAATTGTCATACAACCCCTAAGGAGATAGAAGCAGTCATCAAAAGTTTGGAACCAAAAAATGCCCAGAGCCAGACAGGGCTTAGATATGCTTTTTCAGTTTTACAACATATAATGCTGTAATTATTTTCAAGTTCACAGCACGATCTCATGGTAAAACTACCCAGGCCAAGTTATAACTTTGTCTTTTGTTTGAGGAATTTGTGAAGCCAGATAAATGTAAGCATTTCCAGTGTGATCTTTGCAGCAGTCCTTGGTACCCACTGATCCACCAAGGTACTCTGCACAAAACACTAACACTAGGGTAGTAGAGTTACTTCAGAAATAATAAATAAGCTGTCGACTGAGAGGCTCTGCTAGAGCCTGACAAATACAGAGGTGGATGCTTGCAGCCAACCATTGGACAGAGCACTGGGGTCCCCAATGTAGGAGTTAGAGAAAGGACTGAAAGAGCTGAAGGGGTTTGCAACCCCCATAGGAAGAACGATAATATCAACCAACCAGACACCCCAGAGCTCCCAGGGACTAAATTACTAACCAAAGATTACTCATAGAGGAATCTATGGCCCCAGCTGCATATATAGTAGGGGATGGCCTTGTAGGCATCAGTGGGAGAAGAGGCCCTTGGTCTTGTGAAGGCTTAATACCCCAGTATATGGAAATTGGAGGGCGGGGAGGCAGGAAGGAGTGGATCAGTTGGGGAACACCCTCATAGAAGCAGGGGAAGGGGGTTAGGATGGGAGTTTCAGGGTGCGACTGGGAAGGGGGATAACATTTGAAATGTAAATAAAGACAATATCCAATAAAAAATTTAAGAAATTCTGAACAATAAAAGAGCTTCTGGGGAATCATCATCACAGACCTCAAACTGTACTACAGAGCAATATTGATAAAAACCTCATGGTACTGGTACAGAGACAGACAGGTTGATCAATGGAATAGAATCAAGGACCCAGAAATAAATCAACATGCCTACAGGCATTTGTTTTTTGGCAAAGAAGACAAAAACCATACAGTGGAAAAAAGAAAGCATCTTCAACTAATGCCTCATGCTAATTGACCCATATTCATCACTCTGTACAGAGCTCAACTTCAAATGGATTAAGAAACTCAACATAAAACTAGAAACACTGAATCTAATAGAAAAGAAAGTGGGGAAAAAATCTTAAACGCATTGGCCAAAGGAGAAAATTCCCTGAACAGAACACAAATGTTAGGACTTTTCAGCAGAGTACCTTGGTTGATCAGTTGAGGCGAGGGAATGCCACAAATATTACACTGCTAAAAAGATCTCATGCAACAGATTTACTTGGTGGGGGGGTACGAAAGACCACCTCAAAGCTAGGACAAGAGAGAGAGAGATAGGAGAGAGAGAGAGAGAGAGAGAGAGAGAGAGAGAGAGAGAGAGAGAGAGAGAAGCAGAAAGTGGGCTGTGATGGCAGGACATTTTAAAGGATAAGTATGTTATATTTGTTAGTGATGAAGTGGCTGCTGGTGCTGAGTCTCTGAGGGCAGCGGAAGGGGAGCACCTGATTTCTAACAACTTGGTTTCATTATAATGTGGGATAATTTGTAGCTCTTATTGGTGCAGAGGTCTCATGTCTTACGTACATGGTATTATGTATGCCCTTCTCCTTGAACATGATAAATATTCTCAATAAATATAACAAAATTCCACCCAGGCCAAACTTAGAAAAACCTGGCTATTCTCAAAGCACATTGATTTAATCTTTTTCATAAGCAGGAAGGAAGGTTGTTGAAGGGAAATTTTACTAGTGGTTTAAATCCTTACAGATGTTTTGACATGCCATCTATCAAAAGCCACAAACCTGACCCAAGAGGAAATCTGCAGAGTGAGTTGGCTTGTGTGACTTGAAATTCTGTGTGGTCTCTTTACTCTTCAGGTAGGGTTTTTCAAAGAGTTTCTGGTTACGCGTCCAGAACGCATCATCACATAGTATTTTCAAGCGTGTCATGGTTTACAGAAAGCCATCTTGCAGCAGAATCTATGAGAGGGCAATTCAAACCCAAAGGCCTTCACAACATACTGAAAAGGACTAAAGATGTGATAGGTGCTGTCAAAGACCTAGGTATACTCCTCTGGCATCTGTCACTCCTAGAATTTCCTACCTTCTCAATTTAAGTTGCAAGAGCCTATGACGATTTAGGGCTTCTTCTAGTACTGAGGGACTTCTCAGTCCAACACACAGGTACGTTATTATGTATAGGGCAGTTTTACTTTGGAACTGAAAAATTAATGTCTGAAAACCATATTCCTGTCATCTTTCAGTGGGAAAATCACGAGGTATCTTCTTAGAAGAGTTCCTAATGTGACAGAACTTCTACTCATCTATAATGGCACCATGAATAATCATGTTCTCTTTATTTGTTTTTCTCTCTTTAATTCCCTGAGATGTCCTCCAAACAAAGTACTTCATACACAGTCTTGTTTCAGTGTCTGCTTTTGAAAAATCCAAACTATACAAAATGTTTCAATCACAGTACTTCACTTCTTCTATCAGTCATTATAAGTAGGTATTAATAATCAGTTCTTTCTGCATCTATGTTTAGTTCTTCATAGGAAGGGGGAAAGAAAAAGGTGACTTTACATTCTAACATTGGTCATTTCAAATCTCAACTAATTTAGATCTGAGTGAAGACCTATGATGGATACTTCCAGCTTGTAGAATAGAAAATTGAGAGTAGAGTATTAAGTAACTTCATTGTGATAATGTAGAATATGTTAAATAAAGCTTTATTCTGGATTTTCAAATATTTTTTCTAAATGGACTTATTTTTCAGTTATGTGAGGATGAAAAGAGGGAAGTGTTAATGTCAATCTCCTGGTTACATCACACATTCTCCAAAGACACTTAAATTTTCCCATCTGATTTCAAAGGTTCACATTTCAACCCCTGCTAATGGCTGCATAGTCCTATTACCTGATTCCTGCTGAGCTATATGAGCTCATCCGGTGCCTCTTACTCCCTGATTCTGTTTTAGTCAATTTAACTATGCCAATGTTATATGAATGCCTCTAGTTCTTTCCACCACACTCTTTTGCTGTTTTCTCTCACAGGCCTTTTTGGGGTGTCTTTGCAATGCTACCTTCTTTTTATAATTCCAGTATCACTGAAAATGAGACTTCCTAAGAGGAAAGTCTCGGACCATCCTAGCTAAGGTGCCCATGTGTCTTTTGTTTCTAAACCATCTTTTTTTTTTACTGTAAAATTTTCTCCTTTCTTTCTTTCTTTCTTTCTTTCTTTCTTTCTTTCTTTCTTTCTTTCTTTCTTTCTTTCTTTCTTTCTCTCTCCTTCCCCCATCTCTCTCATTAGTATGTTCAATATTACTTATTGCTTTTTGTATAGCTCCAAGAGCATAAGCTGATGTATGGAAATGGCCTTGTTTGTTTCATTTATTAGTGTTATGTTAGTTTAGGGCTTGTAACACCAGGTTTTTAAAAAATTGGTGTGTAATTAGTGAACATGAGACAGTGCAGAAGAAAAATTCTAGGCTTGATTCTAATAGAAACTATTTTTTTTGTATATCACTAAGATTTATTTACCTAACTTGCTGTAATCATCAGAATTAATATAACTTTAAAGCAAATGAATCTTGCTGACATTTTAGAATTTGCGTGCATGCATTAATACCAATCAGTTTAAGTATGTGTTCACAGCATGCCATTCAGATGAGAAATGTTAGAAAGGAAAAAGGTAGACAGCTTCTTAGCCTATTTTTCATGGCACATTTAACTTTATTCCACTAAGCTAGATTCTGAGCTTAATTACAGATTGTTTGGAGTGAGGAGGAATATGAAGAAAATCATAACTTACATTTTAGACTTTTTCCTAAAAATTCTAAAACAAAGGTGTTAGAGTTAAAAAGGCCTTTAGTTTGATTTCTCAGGATTTTTTTTGTCCTTTTTTATCTTTATTTTGAAATTTATATTTTTGTTCAGCTATTTTTAAAGAAATAGAACCTACCTACTATTGTAGAAACTTTCTTATAAATATACAATATACATATATTATATATTTGTATACATACCTAATACAAATGAGAGAGAGAGAGAGAGAGAGAGAGAGAGAGAGAGAGAGAGAGACTCCTTAGAAGTGTCAGCCAATGGGGTCGCATAGATCTCCAAACATTATAGGCTATGGGGATTGTTTTTGGTTACCATATGGGACTTGATTATACAACTGTTGGTGAAGATTGTCATGTATTTGAGTCATAGAACACATAGAACATGGAGAAATCAAAGTAGTACTGATCTAGAAGCTTCGTTCCCACTGGTTAGCTTTCATACTGATACAAGTGGTTATGAATGCAACTGTATTATAAAAAGTAACTATCAGTATTACTCTGTGACTTTTATAAACTACAGTCACTGTCCTGACATGGTAGGTATGATAATGGCACAGATGTTACGGTAGTAACCAACTACTTTCTGATTTTATCTAAGGTACACTCCTAATTATTATGATTAAGGTGGTAAGAACATGTGGCTTTGCAAGTCATGTGTCCTATGAGCGAACTTACTACAACTATTATGTTAAATGGACACAGTATTAAACTGATTCCTAATGACTTACTGTTAGATACAAACATTAATACATCTCTCATCAAAGAAACTTCATTTTTCTGTATATATGAGAATCACAAGTGGGTTACTCTGTAAAGAATAATAAACTAAGGCATGATCACCGTGTGAGAGAGTGTTAGATAAATATATAACAATGTGCTTTCTGGATAGAAAAGTAAGTTCACAGAAGATTGTCCACAGCAAGCAGATGAGTTTTGAAACTTCAAGTCAGACAAAATTCCAGCACAAAATGACAAGGTGAATGAGAAGTTGCATCCCTAGTTGAGGAGCTATTAGTAATTGATAGCTGTAGGGAAAGGGAAAGTAGGTTTTCTTTAAGGACATGACCATTAAGTCAAAAATGCTTCAGTGGATAGCCCCACATCCAAGATTATATGAACATGATTGCATATAAATATACATTCTTACATACATGTATACAAAATTTTCTTTTCCTTTTTTCTTTTTTCTTTTCTTTTCTTTTCTTTTCTTTTCTTTTCTTTTCTTTTTTTTGGTTAGTCAAGCCAATGATTTGTTGATTTTATTTTCTCTCAGAACAAGCTCTTATACTAATTTACTCTTTGTAATATTTGTGTTATCACTAATGTTCTCTTCTCATTATTACCATTTCTTGCTGTCCACTGGATTTAGGTTTGGTTTCTTCTTGGTTTTCAAAATTTTCAATTGTATCATTAAGTCATTTATTTGTACTCTTTCTGATTTTTTTTTATTTATCAGTGGTATTACACTTATTTTTCTGAATTATTTTTATATTTATTGAAAATCTATATAATATATTCTGATGGTATTTTTACCTTCCCCATCTTTTACCAAATCATTCCCAGTCACTACTCATTCAACTCTATAAGTTATTTTTCTCTTTCGATTTAGAAAACATATGATTAAAAAAAAATGCCAACCAGAATTTAAAAAGAAAGTAAAAAAGCACAAGAAACACACCTGCAGACAGACAGGGACGCCACCACTACAAAAACATGAAATTGAAAGCTATAATATACAAGCAAAAGACTGTTAGGGTAAGAATTTCCCAAGCAAAGCAATAAGAGACAAAATAGATCAAAACAAACAAAACAAAACAAACAAACAACCATACAAAACCTCTATTGAATTCCTTTTGTGTTGTCCGTCTACTGAAGGCATTGGGACCTACTCTTAAGGATGGTTTATATACCCAGTGAAACTCCATTAGGATAAAAACTAACTTTTTCTTAGCAAGCGCTTGTCAGTTAGATAAAGCTTCTTGGTTAGGTATGAGAAACCTTGTCAACTTGTTCCTCTCAGTACTAGGACCATGTCTGGCTTGAATCTGTATAAGCCCTGTGCATGCTTCCATAGTCTCTGTAAGTTCATATGTGTGCCAGTCTTGTTGTTCCTAGAATACACTCTTTCCTTGGTTGCATCCATCCACTTTGGCTATGATAATCTCTCTGATTCCTGTTCGGCATAGCTTCCTGAGTCCGAGGAAAGGGGTTTGATGAAGATATCACAGTTAGGACTAAGTGTTTCAAAGTATTTTACTCTTTGAACAATGACTACTTCTGGGTCTCCTTATTAATTTCCCTCTACTACATGAGGAATTGTCTCTAATTGTGGCTGAGCAAGACACTGATTTATGAGTATAGTAGGATGTCATTTAGGACAATTCAATTATTGCATTCCATTAGCATAATAATCATGTCTGATTTTCCCTTAGACCGATGGCCTATCTTATCTCAGGTCACTCAAGCAGTGTTAGACATAGATAGGTTTTACTTCCTGGTATGAGTTCAGTTAAATAGTAGTTGGTTACTCTCACAATCTATGTGCCATGGTTCAGCTTATTATGTTGACAGGCCATTACTGTAGATTGCATGCTTAGTAGTTGGTGGTTATCTTTCTCCTCTGCTAACTTACAGAGTACCCTCCAGTACCATGAACATTACTCAGTAGGAATGAAGACATTGAAAGAAAAAATGGGGCACAAAAGTTACCTTCTATTATTGGATTGGTATTAATTTGTGATTTTAATTACAGTCGTATTCTTTTTATGAAACTGAGTGCTCCAGTTTGTTTATTTGTTTTTGATTTTACTGTCTTCTTAGTTGACTGTTCCCTAGATTAGAATGAAGTGCCCTTCATTATCTTTTCTGAATAGTTTTATTTTGAAGTCTGTTTCATCAGATACAAGAATAGCCACATTTGCTTTGTTCCCATTTAAGTCCCTTTTTTCATCCTTTGCCTTTATGTTGGTATCTATCTATAAATAGGAGCTTCTGTAGACTACAGAAAGATGACTGTGCTTATGAAACCACTCAGCTACTCTGTATTTTGAAAGGAGAGTTGAGGCCATTATTAATTATAGTTATTATTGAAAGGTGTGTGTTTGTTGCCCTTATTTGTCTTTATTTTTCTATCTATTTCATAAATATGGAATGTAAAATAGAAAAACAATGGGGGATAGGACAAGAACTCTGAGAGAAAAACAACAGTATACAGGAAATATGGTAGGGAAATGGCAAAAGAGTGGGATAATTTAATTAGGGTCAAGACAGGGAAAGCAATATAGAAGGAGAACCCTAGAGAGAGATGGGATAAATAACACTAAGAATACTTGAAATAGCAGTAAGGATTCAAATTATTTCACCCTTACCTAAATAATGTATAATGCATATAAATCCCCATATACTATAAATGAAATTGTGCCATTTGAGATAACAATGCCTTCCCCATGAGCCATAGTTTCCTAACAAAAGGCTCAATAATAGGTATGAGAAAAACCCATTCATATTGTTGGTTAGGGGAGTCCAAAAAAACTTCCTAGAAAATATAGACCGCTGTTTTGTTTCTGCTTGCCTCCCAGAGACTGAAAATAGGTCCCTACTTCTGAAGATAGCATGCATATTAAACAAAGGACTCAAAGAATTCAAATGATATCAAATTACATCTTCCTAGAGGACTCGCTTTTATAGCCCCAGATGGTATTATATATTATTTCTGCCAAGGGAAAGAAGGATTCAATAATTTTACACAATGGCAATGTATATGGATCATAGCAATGAATCCACAGCAAGACATTGTTAAAAGTGCTATAATGACACTTAGATTTTTGTGGTTGTCTTCAACTGTATAAGTGTACTTAAGGTCAGACGAACAGGAAAGAAATCATATGTAATACTGAAAACCTAAGCAAGTAGCCTTACCTAAAGAGGTCATTGTTCTTAGGAAGAGATTTTACTACTGCAACTTTTAAAAATTCAATATAGTTCCTAACTGTATTCTAAACATGAACTCTTATTTCCATAGATTAACTTAGCTTCGGCAGCTCATTCAAGACATTTATTTTATCAGAGAATGGAGACCATTACAGAAAATTACAAGGAGTCAAAATGAACAACTAAGCATATATTTTTGGTTCTATTTGATAAGTTTGCAATATTACTTTTCTACCTAAGGCTCAGGGAATACTATGGAAGAGGGGAAAGAAAGATGGTATCAACTAGAGGAATGGGAAGTCTGCTGCAAATTGTGTTTCTAAGATATGACATTGAATCTACACCTATGAAAAGTGTTGTTACATAAACAAGACATGAATTGTAATAATACCAGTTGGCATGTCAATATAGATAGGTGAGATTTCACATTAATCCACCAAAAGTAAAGAGCTATAGAAAACCAATGACTGTGGAGAGAAGGAGAATTTGTCTTCACTAGGAGTGAGCCACTAAATTTTTACCCAATTGTGAGGGTTTGAATATGCTTGGAACAGAGAGTGGCACTATTCGGAGGTGTGGTCTTGTTGGAAGAAGTCTATCACCATAGGTGTGGACTTTGAGAGCTCCCACCTAGCTGCCTGAGAATGCCCATCTTCTGTTTCCCTTCAAAACAACATGTCCATGCCTGCCTGGAAGCTGTCATGCTTCCTGCTTTGATGATAATGGATTGAACCTCTGAACTTGTAACCTAGCCCTAATTAAATGTTGTCCTTTATAAGAGTTGCCTTGGTCATGGGTGTGTCTTCACAACAATGGAAACCCAACTTAAGAGAGAAGTTGGTAATAGGGACCTGGCCATACTTTTGTTTGAAGGAATGTGGATTTTGAGAGTTTGGATTTGGAAGGCCATGGGACACTTTAAGTGGGGCTTAAGTGACCATCTTAATAGGAATATGGAAAGCATTGTTGCTAAGGATGATTTGAATGGTGCAGACCTGGTCCAGGAGGTTTTAATGTTTTTGCAATATTTTGGTGAAGAGCATGGCTGACTTTTGCCATTGTCTGAAGAGTCTGCCCGAGGCAAAGGTGAAGAGATTTAGATTAATCATTTTGACAGAGTAAGTCTCCCAATAGCCTAGTAAAAATTCTGTTGTGTGGTTACAAAGTCTACTCTTATAAAGAGCATTTTGATGAAAAGGGATAAGCATCAAAAGGAAAAGTACAATGTGTACGGCTCAGAGAATAAAGGCGGTACCAAGAAGCAAAATGGATCTGAATCCTTTACACGGGTAGATAAACAGAAGAAAGTGGTGACTTCAGGGCAGGATTCCGCCCTGCTAAGCTTACTGTTCATATATTTGGAGTTGAACAGGTACTTGGTTATTTTGAATTTTGGAATTTTAATCTGAAGTGAACAACAATCCAGAAAGGGAGAGCACACTGTGTTCCACATCTTGAGGCAGGAAGACACAGGATTTTGATCTAGACCTTGAGGAATAGTTGTCTTGTAAAGCTTTGACCCAGGTGTGGTGGTATGCACCCTTAATCCCAGGAGATAACAGTAAACAGAGCTTCCAGTTCAAGGCCAGGCTAGGACTGAGCAAGTTATAGGTGAAGAAAAGCTTAAATCTAGGGGTGGTGGTCCTGCTTTTAATCCCATCATTCAGGAGACAGATCCATGCAGATCTCTGAGTTCAATGTCAATCTACAGTGCAGTTTTCAGGACAGCCAAACTTAAACAGTAAAGACGTTGGAAATCAACGATAATAGAAGAAGAAACTAATAAAAAAAGAAAGTGGCAAAGAGCCTCAAGGACATGGGCACAGGGGAAATTCCTGAACAGGACACCAATAGGTTATGCTCTAAGATCAAGAATTGACAAATGGGACCTCATAAAATTGCAAAGCTTCAGTAAGTCAATTAGACAAAATAGCAACCAACAGATTNACGTTGGAAATCAACGATAATAGAAGAAGAAACTAATAAAAAAAGAAAGTGGCAAAGAGCCTCAAGGACATGGGCACAGGGGAAATTCCTGAACAGGACACCAATAGGTTATGCTCTAAGATCAAGAATTGACAAATGGGACCTCATAAAATTGCAAAGCTTCAGTAAGTCAATTAGACAAAATAGCAACCAACAGATTGGGAAAAGATCTTTACCAGCCCTATGTCCAATAGAGGATTAATATCTAATATATAAAAAATGTGGTACATTTAAACAATGGAGTATTACTCAGCTATTTAAAAACAATGACTTCATGAAATTCACAGGCAAATGGATGAACTAGAAAATATCATCCTGAGTGAGGTAACCCAATCACAAAAGAACACACATGGTATGCACTCACTGATGAGTGGATGTTAGCCCAGAAGCTCAGAATACCCAAGGTACAATTCACAGACCACATGAAACTCAAGAAGAAGGAAGACCATAGTGTGGATATATATTATATATATCTTAGAAAGGAGAACAAAATACTGATGGGCAAAGATACAGAGACAAATTGAAGGAAAGGTCATCCAGAGACTGTGCCACCTATGCTCAGTCCAATGGTTGGCTTGAATATCTGCCATGTATTTGTCAGACTCTGACAGATCCTCTCAAGAGACAGTTATATCAGGCTCCTTTCAGCAAGCTCTTCTTGGCATCCACAATAGTGTCTGGATTTGGTGTCTATATATAAGCTGGATCTCAAGGTGGGACAGTCTCTGGATGGCCTTTCCTTCACACATATTTGTTTTAATAACATATCTCATATGTAGAGATTATGAAATTCATCTATATTGTCTAGAAAACTTGAAAATTAATAAAAATATAAAAAGGGTAGTGTAACTGATCTTATCAATGACTGGTTACATTTTGATATTTTATTTCATTTGTTTTTCCATGATTATGAATATGAGTATATGTTTTACTTTTCAATCTATGACACATTCTAGTATAAAGCACAATACTAGGTACTATATTTCAAAGGAATACATAATTTCTGATCTTTTAGTGTTCAGACAGTCTGTTCTATGTTCTGCTTCCCACAGTGTGCATTTCACAGTTTGACCCTTTGACATCATCATCTACATTCTACTGTCAAAGCATATTAAAAAGAATGAAATTTTATCTCCATTTCCTATTTGGTCAAACTCATAATTCCTTTTTTTTATTGAATGGCACACTACAAGTTTCTCCTGAAATCCAGCCAGAAATTTTATTCATGGATATCCAGTGCTCAAATAATAGTCTTTCATAGTCCATGAATCAGTCATACCAAACTCAGCTGGTTTTAAAGACTGCATGATATATTTGGAAGGCCTGGGCACAGTTCCCATATGCATTGTAAGAACTGATAAGTATGTCAAAGCTTAATCCACTTGGCAGCTTGTAAATTCTTTTTGATATGAATTGATAAATGTAGGCTAACATTTTAAAAAGTGATAAAAATAGAACACAGACAACAATGTGAAGAAAATGTACAACAATGGGGATGTCTTTTTATTTCGAAATAGGGGTATTCAACTCTGTAGTAATTATAATTACATGGAAATTTGTAGGTAATGGTGTTATAGAAAAATTCCATTTTAATTTTCAAATATATAAACTACCACATTCATTAGGAAAGATTAGATAAGTGTCCATGTCATTGTCATGACATACAATAATCTTTCATTTTAATATCACCAAAATAAATAATATTTAACATGCATGTGGAAACTGACTGATTCTTGCATGTCTATTTTATTTAAGTCCATTAACAAATGTGAAGAATATTTTGAAGTGTATAAAATAACTGTGATGAAACAAAATTTCACTAAGGAAAACACACACACACACACACACACACACACACACACACACACACCCCACACATACAAAGAATAAATTCATACAAAAGTTGTCTAACACAGTCCTTTCATTGGAACCATGGAATTAATATTTAAATATTTAAATTTCAATGACTATACTAATTTAAGGAAGGATCCTCTAGTAATTGAAATGAGCCTATCAGGATAATTTCTACAGTGGAAATTGGTTTTTGGAATACCTTGGCAAGCAGAGTAGGATAGATGGTAGAATCCAGAGCAAACCATTGTTGCAAATTCCTAGTTATATAAAGAAACTTGAGTCTTTGGTCAGATGTGGTGATTTATTTTACTGTTTTAAGGAAAAGATACAGAAATAATGGGAGAGGGAGAGAGGGGTTTCCATGAAATATGAGGCTTGGTGATTTAATAGGAAGTAGGCAGAAAATTTTTTCCTTTGGTGGGTGGTTAAACATAATTTTTTAAATGAAGATAATTAATGTTCAGTTTGAATGGCTTGCAAATTGTTGTACAAACTGCTCTATCTTCCTTCCAAATGTTGATTGTATTACACTCTTGAATGCTTTATGAAAGTTTCTGCATAAAAATTAGAGAGCTGAGCCAAATTTATAAAATATGGATTTTGGCAGGATAGAAAAGAAAGGATGATGGAATTGAGATGACGATGAATGAATTAATTCAGGAAATCTTCTAAAGGTTTTTTTTTTTTTTCATAAGTCATCGCATTAGTGGTGTGTGTTTTTCCGTTCAACATGGAAATCCAAAAAATATTTCCTTTACCTGCCATTCAACATACATAAGATCTGCATATTTTTGTATTAATATTTCAACATGTCATACTGTTTGCCTGGCTTAGTATCTACTTTTTTCACCGAATATCATGCCATAAACATGTTCCTCATGTTCTTGTATCTCTTTACTTTGAGAACAAACATTTAAAACTATCAACAATAACAACAATAACAAAGACAACCACAACAATAATAAAGATGAGTAACTAAATCAGGTAGCTGCCCAGGGCTTTAAAGACCTCCTTAGTAGCCAATGCTTAGATCTACCTTAGAAATAATGTACAAATTCAAAGATACTCATCAGAACTCAAGAGAAAGAAAGTCAATCTACACAAACTTTAAACACATACTTCAAATTCTCCTAGGAACTTATGAATCCTCCAAGGTACTACTTGTAACCCTCTTGGCAGAAATGAATGTATTATAAAGACACATTTTTATCTCTCAAGCAGACTATTTGAACAATGCCTCTCCTGCCACTCCAAAAATGAAAATTTCCTCAAGAATCTCACACTGGGAGCAGGAAAAGGTTCCAGCCAGAAGGGGGACTTTTCTTCTGGGGAAGAGGTTTCACAAAGTCCTGGCAAGTGGTCAGACTACCTCATGTGATGAGAAAAGGTCATCAGTGGTCAGCTGATGGTCACACTTTTAACAAGGACTCATTTCTATCTGTGGTGCTCTATTGAAATTATGATTTCATTTGAGGACCTCCTCCCACCAAGATGGACTTGGAGTTATCTGGATCACTTTGCCTCTCTTCCCAATATAGCCACATTGAATAAATTTCCTTTCTGCTAAAACAAACAAATGAACAAACAGATAAACAAACAACATTTAAAATTATGAAAACATAATTTTTAAATTATGATACAATATTTAAAATTATGAATACATATGATTGTCACAGTGGGACATAGTGCAAATCAGAAAGTGCAACAAGGTCAATCTTTGTCAGTAGCTGTGACCAACATATACTAAAATCGAAACATTTATTAGTGAAGCATTAAAACAACCCTTCATTAATTAAGATTAGTGCATAAAGCTATCTCAGCTATTAACTATTTTTCCTATTGTTTTTAAGGATGTTTTAGGGATTAAAAAGAGAACAACTGCCAACTTGCTGGGTGTGAGATCGCTGGTGCAGGGCACAGCTCTTTCGAGAGACACAGAAGGCCTTTTGTCTCCTTAGGCTATAAGGTGAATAAGGAGGCTTTTCATCTTTTCTTAGTGAGTAGTTCATGATGAGTCTTTTACACTTTTCCATCTTTATTCTCTCACTTTAGTGTACACATGCATCAGTGTTACAAAAACTTCATAATGAGGTCAAATAAGAATTAAAGCCCTGCCGGGCGTGGTGGCGCACGCCTTTAATCCCAGCACTCGGGAGGCAGAGGCAGGCGGATTTCTGAGTTCGAGGCCAGCCTGGTCTACAAAGTGAGTTCCAGGACAGCCAGGGCTATACAGAGAAACCCTGTCTCGAAAAACCGGAAAAAAAAAAAAAAAAAAAAAAAAAAAGGAATTAAAGCCCTGCCCCTAGAGATGTTGTAGGTGTGGCTGCAGTGTCACATGTGTGCCAGTAGGTGGCAGAGGGGAGAAAGCCTATGCCTATGCTCACTGTTCTACCTGTTGAACATCTGAATGATCAGTAGCCTAACACTCCCCGATGAAGTGAGCCTAAGATGACCACTAATCTAGCAACAGGGTACCTGGACAGGGAGCTAGCGTGAGATGACTTCCATTCTGGTGTTTTACACAGGTCCAAATGGGCTGCAAGGGTGGAGATAGAGCAATAGACAAGATGAAACCCACCTGAGACAGAAGCAGACAACCCTTGCATTGGAACAGACCTGATGAGCATTGGGCCTGAGATGACCACTAGATCAGTACTACAAAGGCCTAGTGGAGTAGACCATGGCTGAGATGACCCTACTCAGCACCATACTACATGAACAGGGCATAGCCCTCCTGAGACCCCTTCAGAGATGACCTCAGATACTCAGAGATAACTGGGTACCAGTAAGAGAAGCAAGTAAGAAATAGGAGAAATAGGAGAGAAAGACATAGAAAGATGTGGGCACAATGAAGAGCAGCAGAACTAGAAATCTGAGGGTAGTGAGGAACAGCCTGATGTGAGTAGCTGATAATGTCACCTAGATCATGGTGAGGTCCTGGAATATGCTGCCACCAGGTGCCATGTCTGTTTCAGTAACCCTGCAGCAACAGGAGTCTGTTACCACCAAAGGCCAGGTGGACATTCCTAACCTGGGCTGCTGCCTAGAGACATGTTGGTATCTGAGGGCTATGCAGAACTATCCCCATTCCTTCCCCTTACCTAGACATCCTGTTAGAGCAGGCTCTAGGGGTATGACAGCAGGAGAGCTGACCCTGCTTCTATAGCTGCAGTTCTTGGGAGAGCAAGCCTGCACATTGTAAGGGTTGTGGGTGAACTGGCCCTGAGGATATGAGCATGGGAGAGCTGTCCTGTGCAGTGATGTGTGTGTGAGAGAGATACCCTCCTGCCCCTTACCCCTCATTACCTTTGGCAGTTAGAGGACCTGTCCTTGTGTTCATGAGAGCAAGAGAACTATCCCTGCTCCTCACCAGATTCAGACTTCTGGAGAATGGGCCTTGGTCCTAAGCTGGGCAGCATAGTAGAGCTAATCTTGATGCCTGGCATGCAAGCAAATTAGCCCTGTGAGGATGGGCATGGAAGTGGTGGTGCCACCTCTTGTACTGTGTGGAAACATGGACGAGGGAGACATGTGCCCCCATCCCCTTGCCACCTAAGGCAGGCAGGAAAGCTGGTCCGAAGGTCATCAGAGTGAGAGAGCTGGCTCTGCCCCTCACTTCCAGCAGCACTTGAGAAATCAGGCCCTGCACCTAGTCTGGGCAGCATAGTAGAGCTAGACCTGGAGGCAGGGATTATGGGGAGCCAGCCCTTGTGTGCCATGCAGTACAGTGGGTGAGCAAGAAATGCCATCTCACCCCCTTACCTCTTACCTCCCATAGTAAGTAGGAGAGCTGACCCTGGGGTCATGAGAGAGGAGAGCTGGCCCCGACCCTCTCCTGCTGCAGTACTGGGGAGAGCAGGCCCTACCTTTGCCTGGGCAGCACAGTGGAGGTGTGCACTGCCTTGGACATAGGATAGCAGGAGAGGTACACAATGAAGTGAACGCAGGTGCTCTCTTTCTTAGTCCCCATGGCAGGCAGGAGAGCTGGTCCTAGGGTCATAATAGTGGGAAAACTGGCCATCTGCTGAAGCATTCAGAAAAGAGGGGGATGCTTCTCTCTTGGGCAGCAGGTTAGAGCTGGCCCTGGTTGTGTTGGTTGCTGGTGAACCAGCGCTGAGGAAGTGAGATCAGGAACACAGATGGGCTGACCAGTTCAGCTATCTCTCAGGCCCAGATCCAGGGCTTTGAACTGTCTAACCCTAACATCTAACCATTGATGAACTACTAGAACGCATGACTGGGTTGGTCTTTTAGATACAAAACTACAGGATACCATCTCACAGGGCAACAACAGAATATCCAGGAGGAGTTACAGTGAGGTTCCAGAATTGATAGAGTAGCAAAAGCCAGAGGCCTTGTCTATCAGACCAATGAATCATTGCAGGGAACATTTGCAAGCAAAGAAGTGGACAAAATATATACTGTGGGACACACTGTGACACTACAGCTTCTGCCACAAGGTTTTTATTTCCTCTGTTTGGGGGAAGGTTGCAACAGTGAAGGGTGGGTATGAGGAGAAAAAGATGAGTGGGATTGGCCTGCAGGGTTTGAAATTCACAAAGAACCAACAAAAGTTTTCTTTAAAAAATTAAAGCACTGGTAAAGGCAGAGTTGTCTGTATAAGGGGACTAACCATGGAACATTCTTGTTTCAAACACTTTTTTTTTCCTACTTGGGCAATATTATTTTTAGTTTTTAATAGGTCAGAGGACACTTTCTTTTTTCTTTCCTCTCTTTATTAGATATTTTCTTCATTTACATTTCACATGTTATCCAGAAATTTTCCCTTACCCTCCCGCGTCCCCGCCCTGCTCCCCTACCCACCCCCTCCCACGTAATGGCCCTGGCATTCCCCTGTTCTGGGGCATATAGAGTCTGTATGACCAAGGGGCCTCTCCTCCCAATGATGGCCAACTA
>CACVCL010031141.1:0-35852 GCA_902729485.2 Mus minutoides
GAGGAGAGGAGAGGAGAGGAGAGGAGAGGAGAGAAATCAAGTGGCAAATGGCTAAGGAGACTGTGAAATCAAAGCCCAAGGGTCAGTGGAAAGAGAATCTAAAACACAGCAAGTTCACTCCTGCACCAGGATCTCCAGAAAGCCCAGAGAAACAAAAAAACACCCTGTGCTCCCAGTCTTCTTGGAGGGAGGAAGACTGGTTTTAAAGGGAGTTTCCCAGATGACACTTGGAAAGCCATCTGCCTTTCTGTTGTTCTTACACTAAAGAGTTCCAATGACCTCAAACCGCTGAGGCAATTATCACTTTGAAGTTGGGGACAGGGTTACCAAGGAAGAATGACTCCACTCTCAGGGCTGTGATCCCCCCATCCCCCACCTCACAACTTCATAAACTTCCTGGTCATCGTGGCCTTCATCCTTGTAGAGGGAGCTGCAACAGTAAAAGAGTAATACCCTTTCCTGAACTGCTTTAAGTTTTCAGCTAACAGATATCTGGCAACTGTAAGGTATTATTATTTTTTTTAAAAATAAGGCTCTGAGAATTGTACAATAGGAGTAAAAATTTTAAATAAAAAAATTTTTTTTTGGTCCACGTATATTTTGCACCTGCCCTCCCAGCGGCTGATCCCACTTTGCCAGTGAAATTGAATGACAAGTCGATTGTAATTTCAGGTTCTTCCTCCCAAACGGACTATTTCCAGGTCCCCACTAAATCCGGAGAGGATTCTTAAATTGGTTTCCTGGGACCCTTCCTATTCAGCGATGCCCTAATTTACCCTTCATAATTTGCAGCCTGCACGTGAGGCATTCTTGAACAGTTTGAAGTGAAGAGAAATTCTCATCATAATTAATTTTTAAGGCATCAGGGACTTGGATATGAGGTTACTGGGAGCCAACAACAGAAGCAGCCATGTCAGAGTGACAACAGGTCACAGCAAGGCAGCCCACCTTTGCTGTCACTACGGAAATAAAGTTCCTGGTTTCAAAAGATGCAAATGTGTTGCCTGGTGCCATTCTCAAAGGACTTTTTGGAGGATCGTCATCCATTACCTATTTGGCTTTAGTGGCTTCTAGCACTGCAGTTTATCCTTTTTTTTTTTAAAGAAAGAATGTTAAAAATGTATAGCACTCTTTGATAAACAGTATCTCTACTGGGTTATAAAACATTTGCATGGTGTCAGAGATGCTCAGTGACAAAGGAACACATTTGCATTACAAGTAGTTTTTACCCAGACAGAAAGGAAGACCGAGCTTGGAGAGGAGAGGGATTTTTCACTAGAAGCATTTAAAAAGTTACGTTAAAACCTTCTCTAGCCACGATGGGATTCATTTCCCAGGACTACTGCCTTAGGGAAGAGAAGAGTTGAAAAGCTGGCAATCCTACTTGACTGTCAACCAACAGTAAACCAGTGAGGCTAGCTTCAGTCGGATCAGGGTGGGGATGGGGGTGGGGGTGAGGGTAAGGGTGGGGGTGGGGGGATGAGGATTCTGTAGTACCCTTGTGGCCCCCGGGAATTATGGTTTGGAGGACTCTAGCTAGCTGTGGAGATGAGTTACATTGTAAATCAAGAACTGACTATTCCTGGCTGATTAGAAAGACCTTTGTTTCCTTTTTTTTCTTTTGTCTTTCTTTCTCCACAGCTCATTTCATTTTATGTTTTTTAGTTTCAAAAGAATCCCAATCAGCATAAAATAGATCTGATCCTGGTGAAAAGAAGAGACGGGGATCTGTGTCTTCTTTGATTCTCTGTCCTGTTGTGCTTTCTTCCTTGACCTCAGATCTATATGCAAAAGAGGAAGAGAGTTAAGGCCAGAGGCTAAACATTTACTAACAGCTGTCTGGTCTTCTGGATTCTTTCGGAAATTCAGAGTATATACAACCACGGATGGGAACTACGTTGGTACAATTAATCTGGCTTTCAAAGTCACATGGACAGCAGAGAATACAGGGGGCAGAAACTGTGATCTAAGGGGAGATTCTAATGGGCTTTGCCTTGAGTGTCTCCCTGCTGTGACCCCCTAGCTTAGGCAATGCTAGGCAGTCATTCATTTGCAGTAAGCCACTACTTTGGGGATAACACATTCTCTACTTCTTTATCAGTGTGGTTGTCTGGGAGGAGAGCATGGAGGGCCGATGGCCATGAAGATGAATGGGGAAAGCTGAAGATGGTTTAGGGAACTTTTGATGCTAAGGAGTTTAATTTGGTCTTCAAACACAGTTTCTTTGCTCACGCTGGTACATTTCAGAGACTCTGCTCTGAAGGCCCAAAGATGAAGTTCCCTTCATCCTTGGAACAATCGGATTTGCTTACATGGCATGCAACTCTTTCCTCCTCCCCTGAACCAATATCAATTTGTAGCCATTAAGAGAAATGCATAGATTAAGCAAAGGAGGAATGTATAGGTCAGAAGAAAACTGCCCACTCTCCACACTGAGTATGGTTTGTTGTTTTGTTTTGTTTTGTTTTTCTTTTGTTTTCCAGACAGGGTCTCACTATGTAGCACTTCCTGTCCTAGAACTCGATCTGTAGACTCACAGAGATCTGCCTACCTCTGCCTCACAGTGATTAAAGGTGTGTTCCATCATGCCTGGCCCTGAGTGGTGTTTTCACAGAACATCATAAGAACAGAGAGCCACAATGCCTCTAACTCTGCATCTCAGTCATTACCTCAATATACCTAGAGTCTAATATGAATCCCCCTTTCAATAAACCCTTGTATTAATGCTCATGCTTTATAACCTTGCATATATATATATATATATATATATATATATATATATATATATATGTATATATATATATATATGTATATATATATATATCTGTCATCATAGCAGCTATGTCTGAAATGAAGTTTTCCTTTAATTGCTTTGAACTTAATCTCTTTCAACTGACTTATCTGAGCTTTACAGTGGAATGTCCTACTTTTTAATATGATGAAGGATCTATAATCATCTAGAGCAATAGTTTCAGCCTAACACTGTGACCCTTTAACGCAGTTCCTCATGTTGTGATTCCCCTAACCATAAAATTATTTTTGTGCTACTTCATACCTGTAATTTTGCTATTAATATGAATCATAAATAAATATCTGTTATGCAGGATATCTGATATGCAATGCTCAAAGAGGTTGCTACCCACATGTTGAGAACCACTGATCTAGACGAAACTCACTTTATGGAAGTGCCCGGATGTCTTTTAAGCCTCTCAAATTAGTGGCCATATTATGGTGATAAAGAATCTTCACCAACGAGATACATGCATGTGTAGAGATGAGATGTACATAACGAATGATCTCTCAATGGATGTCGATGGCCAGTCAGGAAGCGATCCAAGAAACAGAGCTGGAACCTTTTCAACTGAAACCCACAATTAATTAATTTTATAGACAAATAGGTTAAATTAAGTTTTTTTAATCATATAAATCATGACACTGGAATGTTGGGTTTTTTTTTTCCTTTGTCTCTTTCTCCCTGAGACAGGGTCAAACAGACAGAAGATTAAATATCTTTGGGGCTGAGGGCTGAGGTGGCTTAGCAGTTAAGAGTGCTGGCCGCTCTTCCAGAGAACTCAGGTTGATTCCTAGCACCCCCAGAGTAGCTAGCAACTCTCTGTAACTTTACTACCAGGTACCTGACACTTTCTTCTTGCTCCTAAGCCACCGGGGGTACCCCTAAACAAACAGGGTGCCCAGGCAAAACACCTGCACACTGAAAATAAACAAACCTTGAAACTAAAGGCTTGGGAGACTGGGTTCTCTCAGCATTTGTGATGGTTTGTGTGTGCTTGGCCCAGGGAGTGACACTATTAGAAGGTATGTGGCCTTGGTGCAAGAAGTATGTCATTGTAGGGGGAGGCTTTGAGACCCCCTCTCTTAGCTGCCTATAAGACGGTCTTTCCTTGGCTGTTTTCTGACCAAGATACAGAACTCGAGGCTCCTCCAGAACCATGTCTGCCTGTAGGCTGCCACACTTCCCATCATGATAATGGACTGATGCTCTGAAACTGTAAGCCAGCCTCAATCCAATGTTAGCCTTTATAAAAGTTGCCTTGGTCATGGTGTCTCTTCACAGCAATGGAACCCTAGCTAAGACAGCACTAATTGGAAGAAACTTTAAAATATTCCAAAGCGTATTTGCAGTGATTCTCCATTTAAAACCCTCTTCCAGGCATGTGGTGCTTCCTGGAGACCGCTTCTGTCACTGGTGACCGGCTTCTGTCACTGGTGACCTGATTGCCTCACCTGAAAGGGAAACATCACCCAAAGCAGTTTTTGTTTAGCTGCTCGGTGTTGTCTCCAATTTCCCTGTCTGCAGCAGTGCCGGCGCGTAATATATTAGGGCTGAAATGTTTCCCTGCTTTTTCCTCACCGATATTTTCAAAAACATATTCCCAAGGCAAATCTTAAAGTATGCTTTTGTTTTTATGTGAGCACCTGCACAGATAAATGTATGCAAATAATAATATCATGTTTCATTTTTATTACAATTTAGAGCAAAATTATAATTTTTCCCACCCAAATTAGGAATATTAAAAAACCATGTACAGACAAATCTTCAGGATTAAATCCAATGTTCAAAGCATTAAATCTTAGTTTTAGAGAGATATACAGATATCAGATACTCGTATAAAACAAAAATTACCCCCAATCATCCTCATTTCCAAAGAGCTGTGTTAAAAAATATAAAAACAACATCAACATCAAAATGATTGACTTCCTGCCTTCCTTTGGCTTTGTCCTAGAGAGTGATTTTTGGCTGTTCTCTCAAATATTATATGAAAATGTGTCTGTCATTATAGAAAAACAAAAACTTATCTCTTTTTGTTTTTACATCCTTCTTTGTTTCTTGACCATCTTTGTGGGAACAGTGTAACAATTTCTTCTCTTGGAATGATTTTTAGTTTTTACTGAAAAATGCCATATCTGTGTGTATATGAGTGTGTGTGCATGCATGCCATCTCTCAGAGAGAGAGAGAGAGAGAGAGAGAGAGAGAGAGAGCGAGAGAGAGCGAAAGAGCGAGAGAGAGCGAGAGAGAGAGCGCGTGAGAGAGAGAGAGAGAATGAATCACTATGTAGCCCTGGCTGATCTTGATTTACCTATACAGACCACAGATCAGGGTGGCCTTGAACTCATAAAAGACCTTCCTGCTTTTGCTTCTGGGGTGCTGGGGTTAATGGCATGTGTCACTACTTCTTTCTAGAAGCTGGTAACTGAAGACTGCTTTGTCAATTGCTGCCTGACATGTTAATGTTAACATAACTCCAGAACAAAGCAAAGGAAAAACAGCCATCCTGTGAGATAAAAATGCAAAGCTCACCACACTACGACAATTACATACCTATCTTTTAATTTTGTATTTGATTACTGAGAAACAAATAACCTGATCATGTTATATACTGTAGATTATTAATGAAACCATTGAAGATTTACTGACTATCATTGTTCCCACTGTATTCCACCATGCTGGAGACAGGGACTTACTACCTCCTGGTTCATGGAATATGCTAAGTGACAAATGTTGGTCAAAACATGAGACTGATGTCAACAGCGCAGTCGCTGATCATTTGCTATAAGATGGGTAAGTTTATAAATAACTTGGATTTGACAGGCTTGGGTGTATTTTGATCAATAGAATCTTTTCATGTTGTTAACAGGAACAAGAATGGCGAAGACCATGCTCTGCCTAGCTGTAGAAACACATTTCTGACTCCACAACAAATTCTTCATGGTATCAGCTTTGTTGGAGTTATTCCAAGAGAGGTCAGTTCTGACCTTATGAGCAGTCTTGACTTGCGCACACATATATAGTTAGTGACCTTATTTAAATCATGAGTTATTTAACCTCAGCTGAACTCAGGAGGAAAGTTAAAAGAAAAAAGAAAAAAAAACAACCAACCTTATAAGAACCTTGAAAAAAAACTGGAATGAATCAAAAGAATTGTTAGACTGAAATAAAAACAACCGTGTTTCATAATCAGACAGCCTGATTATGAAAAATCACTTGACTCAAAGAACTTTTAAAGGTTAGGTTTCCATTAGCGCTTCAGGGTGTGTGTGTGTGTGTGTGTGTGTGTGTGTGTGTGTGTGTGTGTGTGTTTCTTTTTTCTTTTTAAAGAAAGTAATATGAGAGGGAGAACACAAGGAAAGGCAAAGATTAATACCCTCACTACCTCCTTGTTCTATTATGCTAGCATTTTTTTTTCCTACGGGGTCACCATTTTTGCAGCTGGGCAGAAATATCTCATTCCTCGATGTCTCCGAAGGTTTTAGATGACAGAGCGCAGCCATACTTTAACTTGAATAACATATTAGGCAGCTGTTGAAAATAAAATGCATTATGGGTATTTGAGTGGAGACACCGAGGAGAGGGGAGTCGCCGCTCTGGGGATGTGAATTAAGACTTCCTGTTTCCTATATTATTCAAATTTTCACAAATATTATAGCACCTAACCATGGGGACTCTAAAGCACTGGCCCCAGGGGCTTTTTAGCTGAGACAATTTCTTGGTACTTCTACAAGTTGCGCTTAAAAGTTTTATTTTTAATTAATTTAACATATGGTATGTTGGGGAGGTGAGGGGATTGGATTTATTATAACTTGTCTCAGGATGACACACGTGCCAAACAACTCCTTTTAAATGACTACAAATGGCTTAGTATAGCTAACTCATCTATGGTGAAAACACGAAACCACCATAGAAGCACAGCGGGCAAAAACTTTAAAAAAATCTATATTAAAGATATTAAATTCCAGTTTTTACTCTGACAAGATTGTTTTTAACTTTAAAAACAAATCATTTATTTAATCTTAGTGGACTATTTTTTTGGATACAGGGTCTCACTGTATTATCCCTGAATTATCCATGTAGACTAGGCTGGCTTTGAATTCACAGAGACAGAGATAACTTGCCTCAGCCTCTGGAATGCTGAAACTGAAGGGATTAAAGGGCTTGAATATTTTTTTTTTGTTTTTCTTTTGTTATAGGTTGAGCTTTTTTTTTTTTTTATTCTCCCATTTTCTATTTCTTTACCCATTTGCAGTTTGGTATCCTTAGATTGTTCATATACAATTATCTACTACCAGTCAGCCATATATAAACACGGGTAGATGATTCCTCACTGCTAGGAAACCTTACATTACATTAGTTTAAATTCTCATATGCATTTCCACCCATGTCTGTTTCTCTTATCATGCCAAGTGAATAAATGAATACATGAAAGTTGATTTCTAGTAAAAAGAAATATTCAGACCTGGCTGCCGGTCAAAGGGTTCATATATATATGTATATATATATATATATATATATATATATATATATATATATATACACACACACATATATATATATATGTGTGTGTGTGTGTGTGTGTGTGTGTGTGTGTGCATGTGTATGGATATGTATGTATGTGTGGATATGTACATCTATTATGGCATATATATATATATATATATATATATATATATATATATATATATATATGCCATAATAGATGTACATAAGTTCTTTCTGAATTCAGAGTAAAATAATTTCCAAGTACTAATTTTGGTCATAATATCATATATTTCTTAAAGACAGAAAAGTTAAACTGACTTCTTTCCCTCTGCCAAAAAATCTATAGCACATTTCCGACATTTGAAATGTTATGTTCTCTTTTGGAATCAAAGACCATAATGTCAGAATGGTGACACACCCAGGCATTCAGATGTGCAGGGAGGCTGGGAAACCACCACGGTCGGTAAGACACGTCACTGAGAGGCAGGGGAAAGCTGGCCTTTCTTTCCTCTCTCCTGTTCCAGGGCCATCTGAAACGCTTGGGCTTAGGCAACATTAAAATCTTTCCAAACGCTGTGCAGATGAACTGAACACCACCCACCAGCACTGGAGGCAGGAAACGTACACAGAGCTTTAGACAGGGTGGAGGCTGCAGTCTAGCTAAGGGGCATCCTTGAAGTCAGCTGAAGCTTGCTTTACTCTTTCAGTCATGCTATTAGATGCACAGCTAAATAAATAAATAAGAAAGAAAATGAGAATACAAATCTCAGTTCTAGGATATATAAACACAACTAATGTTTAGAAAGCTGGTTCAATCAATGGTACACCCCCCCCCCGTGTGTGTGTGTGTGTGTGTGTGTGTGTGTGTGTGTGTGTGTGTGTGTGAGTGAGATGGAGAGTGAGAGGGAAGAAAAGTGAAAGTGAAAGTGAGAGAGAGTCTTGTAGCCTTGGACATCACTATGTAGCTAATGATGACCTTGGGCTACTTACTGGCCCTTCTGCTGCAACCTCTTGGGAAATGCTAGGATTGCAGATGTATACCCCATCTGTCATGAAATACTCAGGCGTGTTGGGGTGGGGGGTGCACTGGGTGTTCCATTCTTCTCATCCTGCAAGAGGATGAGAAATCCTGGGGTCTTCCATCTCCCTAATCTGAGTCCAGCAGGTCCAAACTTCAGCTTCCCTTACTGGTATAATGTTGGTGTTTTCCAACTGTTATTATATTTGTCTCATTTCGGATTATAGATTTAATATTTTTTCCTTTTCTTTTTTTTTTTTTTTTTGTTTTGTTTTGTTTGTTTTGTTTTTCGAGACAGGGTTTCTCTGTATAGCCCTGGCTGTCCTGGAACTCACTTTGTAGACCAGGCTGGTCTCGAACTCAGAAATCCACCTGCCTCTGACTCCCGAGTTCTGGGATTAAAGGCGTGCGCCACCATGCCCAGCTTTTCCCCTCTTTTTATGTCTCATCTCTCACTGTGTGGTGGTTGGAACCAAGAAGGCAGGGAGAGGAGGGGGTAGGTTAGTGCCAGAAGGATGAACTAACAAAGGAAAGCATCTCGTTTTCTTACCTGCAATGTAACAGATCATCACACAGAGCCTGGGGAATATGCAGCACAGTCAACTCTACAGGAGGACTCCAGGCCCCTTCCCTCCTTCATTAGTCCATTAGCCAAGGACCCCATAGCAATCAGGTCAGAATGATCTGAGACAGTCATCAAATGTCCATTCCTCTTTCTCTTTCCTGCCTCCTCCTTATGGAGCTTCCCCAGGGTAGTGCCCCAGGGGACTTTGCATTGCAGCAGTTGTAGTTACAGTGTAAACTTTGGAGAACCAGTGCCTATCCAGGAACTCCCAGGAACCTCATTACCATAAAACCCCGGTTCCAGTCCATCTCTGAGGTGTTCCCTTTTGTCCTGAGAAATCCCGAGGCACCTCAGCACAACAAATATCTGGGCCTTCATCTTAGACAAGAACATTAATGCTTTTAATAAAGAAACCTTTCGTGTTGCATCTTACACATAAATGGTTGTGGGGCAGTGGTAAAATAGTTACCTTGGTAGTTATTATCCACAGCGTATTTTCTGTGTCACCTCTAATGGTGCCTACCTGGGGACTGACAAGCTATCCATAAGCTCGAGAGTGAGAAAAGCTATGAGGGACAGGATTTAGATAAAGGCTCTTGACCACTGGAGCAGGGCTTAGGGATAAGTCCATGGATCAAGCCACTACAGCTGATGGGGACACGCAGCAGGTTAACGCTGTGTTGTAACTCCTGCCTTCATGAAGCCTGTGAGGACACCGGAGTGATTACAAATAAGACGACACGAATGGAAAAAGATGGCACGATCTTGGCATATGTTCATGCATGTACAGGCATGCACAAGCATGGACAGGACAAATGAGTTTTACGGAAGCAAAGGAGTACATATACCAGACTAGCTAGCCTACAAGCATCCGAGGAATCCTCTGCCTCTCCCTCTAGTCTCCCTGCAGGAGAGCTGGGATGACAGATGCTTAGAGTTACATGTTGGCTTTTATATGGGTCTGGGAAACTCAAACTCAGGCTCTCGTGCTTGGGTGGCATTTTGACCCAGTGATCAATCACCCCCGTCCTCTGGGACATTGTTTTAGGTGATTTCTTACTCATGTTCTCATGGCCGCTATCCCTGCGTCTCTTCTTCACTCTCATATGGCACCAATGTTAACAGGACTTCAAAGCAGCAAGTGAAAAGCATCAATTACAGTGGGGTTTGTGGTAACTGGAATGTCACAAAATTACTTTACATGAGAACACCTTTTTTTTTTTTCTAGAAAAAATCCAGGTGGCAATATGCCAGCTCAGAGGCACTCATTTAGTAAAGACTGGCAAAGAGCAATCCTGCATGCCCCGAAGGCAGAGACAAAGCCGGCTCCAGCTTGTGCAGGTCAGACAGACTGCCCTCCGCTATACTTGCCATGGCGCTCAGGTATGCATACTGCCAGGACCACACATGTCACTGGGGGAAAGGTCTTCTCCATCTGCTTCATCATTTCCAGAACAAGAAAATTAGCCTCTTGCTTTAATGAGTCCTTGTACACTCGAATATATCATTTTTTAGCTTCATTATTGACATTTCTCTAGCATCGATGGCTTTTCAGATCCTGTTGGGATTTAAATGGGAGGTGATCTTGGTGTCCCCACAGTAACAGGATAGTACACTAATTGAAGATAATGCTCATTTTATTGTGGACCATCATCTTCCCATGAAGGTGTTGTCACCTGGATAGCTTTAAATATACCAATCAAACAACCTTTCCCTTCCTTAATGGCTATATGACAAACGGCCCCTGTAGGTAAAGGACTGGAACAGGGTCCTCATCCTCCTATTTGGATGAGCTGACATGACTAATGGGAGACACACTCAGGAATGCATGCAGTTATCTGCATTGTGGGACATCCAGCCCCAATTCTGGATCTGCTCCCAGTAGGGAACAGAACCAAGCCACCGCTCCTGGGGTTCTTACAGTCAAAGTGAGACCAGGAAGCCTCTGTTTGGGCGACGGGGATGAAAGGGAATATGCTCCTTGCCACTCAGACTAGAACAGGAGCTGCATTTACTTCCAGAAATTGCATTATAGTGAAAGAATTTCCCTTTTTGTCTTTTCCTCTAGGACCCAAATGTCTTTTGAGAGATGACACTTGGAGGGAGGCCAGGTACTCGGTTGGATGGTAGTCACCTCTGTGGTCAAGAGGTAAGGCTGAAAATGTCTTCATGGACCAATTTTGCACAGCCCTTACCTGAACAAAAACCATATCTAGAGAATCTTCTTGGAGCCCTGGCAAAGGCAGTTGCTAGGAGCCACAACCATTTGCCTATTCATCCCTTTCTCTTTGATCTGGTACCTTCACCTCATTCTTCAGTGTGTCACAGTTAGGGCAAAGCAATTTCCAGTTATGGGAAATCTTTCTTTGCCCTGTTTATGTGAACCCTTAACTGCCCCCTAGTTATCTGGGACCTGCCTCTCTGCTGCTGTGACCTTGGTACAACCATGCCTGAGGTCTTCTTGATATGGTGCCCAACCTGCTAGCTTGAGTGGAAAGCGGGTGAGGGAAAACCCAGGCCACCACTCTGTAAGTGCCTCACGTGAATAATTCTGGTGGGAGGGTGTGGGCTGAACAGAAAGGATGCGGCATTGTTGGATGGAAGAATTAAACTTTGTGCATACTGACCCCAGCAAATTCTACCACTACCCAGGATCTACAGGAAGAGAATCAGAGCTGAGATGAGAAGTTCATGACATCATTCCCTTCCCTGAAGGGCAGGTCCTTGCTGCTGAGGTATGAGGAGATGCTTCCTTCAGTGGTATAACCATAAGCTAGGGACCTATGAGCCTGTGAAGAACCGTCCACATCTGTTCCAGCAAGCAATCCTAAGAAAACTCATTGTGTCACTAGGATGAAAATATACATGGGAGTGGGGCGGAAGTAGAAGTAGGAAGCGGGTGGGAGAAGAAAGAGTGAACAGAGGGGGTTGGGGGAGGGTCATCGGAAGTAGATGTGCTCTAAATATATACACCTGTGAAAATGCCATAACAAAACCCATCATGTGTAGTTAACATGTGCTAGTGAAAGTAAACTGAAACAGAGACATTTCAGACCCAAACCAAGAGAACACCTCTCAGGAAATATCTGTCTCCTGTTACTTTTTGATTGTTAAGAGGATTATGGGAAGAATTTCTAGGGTTCTTACTTTGGTTAGTACTGTATTAGAAAAGATGATTTTCTTTTAAAATAACTCTTTAATCAAGTTACACCTAATTTCAAACTTTCTGGGGACAGAGTGATGGTCCAGCAATTAAGCGCACAGGCTGCTCTCTTCCAGAGGAACAGAGTTTGGTTCCCAGCATCCGCATGCCAGGCCCATTGAAGATTCTGATACGTGATGCCCAGACACGCATGCAGGAAAGACACCAACACACATACAACTTAAACAAAAAACAAGTTACACTTAGTCATTGTGTTTGGGGGAGGGGTGGCATATTCAGAGAGAAATTTGTAGTACTTGGTCTTTTCCTTATATGGGTCTCAGGTATTGAATTCATTGTGAGCCTTGGCAGCCAGTGTCTTGACTCTCTGAGCTACCTCAGGGGCTCACGTCCTTTTGTCTGAGAGGCAGAGTGGTCTTTGATATTAACCAACCACATCCAGCAGCTGCCCCAGTCTCTAATTCCTTTATTTATCATGTGGACCTATAGAGAATTCCTCCTTCTCCCTTTCAAGAATGTGACCCTATGAATTCACCCCTTTGAGATAAATGCTTGTCGTTGGACTTAAGGCTTTTCTCTAGGGAAACGCAACTTTTCAGTCGACGAGCCTAAAAATACCCCCAGCTGCCCAAAATATAGCCTATATTTCTGTCCGTGTTTTATTTATGTTTTACTATAGCAGAAAGAAGTATCTATTAAGGAATTTGGAGGAAAGGCCCTCTGGGAGGGAGAGGGAATAAATTGGTGCCAAGAAATGAAAGTTTACATAGAACTGTTAATTTTTTATCTCCTCTTTTGCAATGATTTACTAGTCACAGGAACCAGAAGAGGAGAACCACCTGGTCGGCCTCATATCTGCTTTCTGCATGCAGGGGGCTGGGCTCTGGTCCTGTTCATGGTTAAGTTTCTCACAGTAAGATAGAGAATTGGGATAAAAGATGAGGCAGTGTCTGAAAAGGAAGTGTAAGGTATTTGAACTCAGGAGATGGTTTGTAGAAACAGGCAGGATGTTGCTGTAACGCACAAGAGAAGAATATCAAGGTAAATGTATACACGTTTACATGCTTATTAACTGTAGAAAGAATGCAGAAAGGATGTAGAAAGGCTTTCCAATGCTTTGGCATCCTCGTTCCAGTCTTTATCTTTTGACAATGATAGAAGGAAGACTGGAGAACGAGGAACGGACACCTAAAGACGGCATAGAGCAGCCAAGATACGAGAAAACTAGGTCTCTTGCTGATGATTTACTGAGATGTCTTCCTGAAATGATGCAATATATTTTGAACAAATGTCAATTTAATTATTACAACTTTTAAAATTCAGAGTCATTCTTTATAGCCTTAAAATGTTCCCTTCCCAAGTCTTCCTTCTTCCTGAAGGTCAGTTGTTAACAAAATCCATTCATTCATTCACTCAACAAATGCTTGAGGTCTGAGGTCCCAACACCAATGTCACTCGGTTACAATGTTACAAAAAGTAACAAACAACATGACATTTCCTTTCTTGTTAGAATGACATTATTTAAAAGATTCGAACTACTTACTACTAGCTTTTCCTTTATAGAGGCTTCAAAGGGTCACGCTTCCCTGTAATATGTTATTTTGACATATTTTGATAAATTTAGCTGCAGTGAAATGAAGCAGCTGACCCTCAGATTCGCTATTCATCTTTAAATGGATATAGCTGGGCTGTATTAAAATTCAGCCCGAAACAGGATCCAACCAAAAGGTAAGAAAATCAAATAAAATACATTCCTATAAAGATTGTAAAAAAGTTTATTCCTTCTCATCTTTTGGAATCTAGTTCTTATATGAAGAAATTGGGTTTTTGCTGGCATTGGTTGTTTTTTAGTTTTGTTTCTGTGCTAGAAACCTTTCCACCAGAGTTTGGGGCTGAGACCTGGTCTGAGATAACAATGTAGTAATATAAATATAAAGACTTCACACAGTCAATTCTCCAATTGTAACTTAAGTGTAACTTGATTAAAGAGTTATTTTAAAAGAAAATCATCTTTTCTAATACAGTACTAACCAAGTAAGAACCCTAGAAATTCTTCCCATAATCCTCTTAAAAATCAAAAAGTAACAGGAGACAGATATTTCGTGAGAGGTGTTCTCTTGGCTTGGGTATGAAATGTAGGAAGTTACCCCCAAATAACCACTAATAATTTTCTTCAACATAAGTAGAATAGAAGAAAACAGTCTTCTGGGTGAGAAAGCTATCATATTTAGTTCTCCATCTTGTATCGAAGGTTATTTCATTGCCTTGTGTTACCTTAAAGATGACAAATGTTGCCCTGACCAGCCTAAGCATTCAATGTCAGTTATTAATTATACACCTTCTGCAGCCCATTTTGCCAGTGGTCATAGGCAAAATTTTCAACACGTTTTATAAGTCTACTACCACAAAAACATCTTGTGGATGTGTCGGTGTGTGTGTGTGTGTGTGTGTGTAACTATTTGTGTGGTACTTTGCTAGCATGGGCACAAGTGGGAGTCAAAGGTTGATATCAGTGTGTTCTTGTTTTGTTCTCCATCTTTTTAAATACAGGATCTCTTAACTGAATTTTGAGCTTGTCACGCCAACATGTCATGGCTAGCTAGTGACATTCCAGACTCCTCCTGCTTCTGCCAGTCCTGACATTATAGGTGCACAGGGCCCTGTGCAGATGGATGTGGATGCTAGAGCTCCAGATGGAGACTTCATTCTTCTCCAACACTCCCTTTATCCCCTAGGCCACCTCCCCAGACCACAAATGTACATTTAAATATCAGAATACCATCTTTGACACTCTTATTTTCATAGATTCCTGAGGAAGTTATATGGAGCCTATGGTGAAAAAATAATGGTGAGAAACCTTTCAGACACCAAATAGGTTTAAGAGTAAAATAACATGTTATTACCCATCTGGAAAGTGTCATAGGTGCAAAACTGGAGGGAAGATCATGGTAAAGGGGTAAGCTTCAGCTACGAGCACAGTGAGAGCACTTTGGGGTACCGGCCTGCATCTCTGCTGTAAAGAACAAGTACACTTGCCAGTGGATGCAGGCATTGCAGAACCAGCAGC
This sequence comes from Mus minutoides, assembly GCA_902729485.2. Taxonomy (NCBI): domain Eukaryota; kingdom Metazoa; phylum Chordata; class Mammalia; order Rodentia; family Muridae; genus Mus; species Mus minutoides. The sequence continues at coordinate 15,091 of CACVCL010031141.1, forward strand.
CAAAGTTAATTCAGATGAAAATAACTAGGTGGTATGTGTGCATTAGTAAGCTCATGTGTTAAATACCAAGAGGAATCCAGTTGTTTTCACTATGTTACTCACTTTACCAAAGAGATCCTCTCTCAATCTCTCTCTCCCACTGGATTTAGCTCCTCTAGAATGTTCTGCCCTACACATTTTATAGACGGCTAGATGTGACAGAAGCAGTCACACGCGACAAAGTTTGAGAGCGGTTTGTTAACTGGAAGCTGACCAGGAAAGACCTCCATGAAGCCTTCCAGTTGGGAACACCGAGTAATTTTGCTTAGTTCGAGGATCTAGGTACTCGGAGTGATTTCTCAATGGTTATGAAAAACGCAGTTCAGTATTCATGAAAACAGCTCTATGTGACAGAAAGAGTCCCAGGACGCCATTTCCAGCTGCCTTCTGAACGTCTCCATCCCACTTAGGAAGAGAGTGGCTTTCCATAGGGAAAGAAAGGGTCCCCACAGTGGCTACTGGTGATTACAGCCCTATGCCTGTGTCTTACGGTCCTATGGCCTTGGCTCACTGCCTGTGGTCCCATTTCCCAGGCTGCCTTAGTGGGCAGCTATAGAGTCTAATCAAAGCTTACATCAATGGGGATTCCTAAGCGCTGTCCTGTGTGAATACAATGTATCAGGATATGTTAATTAATAAACATGTTCTATTTTCACACCGTCGTTTTGGAGTCTCCTTGACTCAGAAATTGGATAGAGAAACCTAGTGCTTCAGGATAGCAAAGGCCTGACATTTCTAATCAGTCTAGCTGCACTGCCTGCACACGTGACACGTCAACATGAGAAAGTGGAAATACTGTCTTTGCAGCTTCAAGCTCTCCGTGCTCTGATTAGGCGCACACTGTCAACTTCATTTGTACTTGATCCATAAAAGGAGTTACATCGTGATTTTCGCTTCAGATTCTGCCAAGCTGTATTGATGGCAGAGAGGGGCTGAGTTAGCGTGGCTGCTATTAAAAACTCCAAATTTGTTTTTAAAAGTGATGAATTACTTTCCTTTGTAGGGGTAGTTTTTCATATTCCAAAATAATATTCCTGACCTTGGGGAAGATTTAGATTGAGTACTCTCTGTTAACCATTCACAGACAGTTCACATTTAGACTTCACACTGAAAAACTGTTAAGAACTTCATATTTAATAGTCCTCATGACACCTAACTGTGCTGGATAAAGCAGAGAGTGTGATTATTCTTCTACTGGAAGAAAGGGCAGGGGAGGGGGACAAGATGTCAGGAGTCTTTTTAAATTCAGACTGAATTGATGGTGATTGAAAAAAACAAAATACCAAACTCAGGCAGCACAATGACAATCAGCCGAGGTTCTTACTGCACAATAAGGAGATAAAGCTTGGGACTGGGCATACAGCATATGCTTAGAGTGTTCAAGGCCTGAGGGTCAACTATAGGGAAAGGGGAGGGAAGGAGGGAGGGAGGGGGAAGAAGGGAGGGAGAGAGAGAGGGAGATAGGTAGAAGGGAGGGAGAGGGGGAGGGAGGGAGGGAAAGAGAGGGAAAGGGAAGTAGGGAAGGAAAGGGAGAGGAAAGGGAGGGAGGGAGGAGGGGAGGGAGAGGAGAAGGGAGGGAGAAGGTGAGGGAGAGGGAAAGGGAAGAAGGAAAGGAAAGGGAGAGGAAAAGAGGGAGGAAGAGGGGGAGGGAGGGAGGATGGAGGGGAGGAGAGAGGGAGGGAAGGAGGAAGAGAGGGGGAGAGAGGGAGGGAAGGAGGAAGGGAGAGGGAAAGGGAAAAGGAAGGAGGGAGGGAGGGAAGGAAGGGGAAGAAGAGATGGAGGGAGGAAGGGAGGGAAAGGGGGAGAGAAGGAGGGAGGGAAGGGGAGGAAGAGAGGGAGGGAAGAGGAAGAAGGAGGGAGAGAGGGAGGGAAGAAGAAGAAGGAGGGAGAGAGGGGGAGGGAGCGAGGGAGAAAAAGAGAGAGGGATGGAAGGAGGGAATAGGAGAGTGAGGGAGAAACTCTTCATAACTAACACATCTTCTCTTAAACCAAACTTTTGCCCCAAGAAGGCAAGAAAGCACCAGGTTTAGATTCCCCACTATGTTCAGAGAAACAGGTAGATAGAACTCTCGCTGCAGAAGAGTAGATAATACTCAAAGTTCAGCCAATGTTCCAACTCCATTGCACCCCCCTCCTTTCTCAGCGAACAGTGTCCCCAGCCACCTAGAGTCTGTGAGTAGCCAGTGTTCTTGCATCTGCACCCACAGCTAAGATGCAGTGATTCAAGCCTGCAGCGGGCACAGCAGTGGTAAGGCACAGCAGCGAGAGGCCTTCCCAAACAGATGCTCGATCTTTTATTTATTGCAGACCTTTATATTGTTACAGATGTACTGTCATTATATTTCAAAATAATTCCTTATGCTCTGTTTGTTTGAGCTATGAAAGGAGAGCCATTGTGCCTTCATAAACATGTCTTACTGGAGAAGGCTCATTCTTGAGCGATCAACCCAGGAGTTCAAGCACACTTCGCTGGACTAAACTGCTATTCTTCGCCAACTCCTGGCTGAATGATAGGGATATTGGATAGCAGGGCTTCAGAAATGCTCCAACTACGCTGGTGTCAAATCTTTGCAACTAAATACAGATGTGACTAAGGCAGGAATCTGAGACTCTAAAAACAAAGAGATTTGGGATGAAAACAAAACAAAACAACCATATCAGCAGCAAATCAGCTCTGGGACAAAAATATATTTCTACCAACGGTATGTGTTTCTTCTTAGCTTTAAATCAAGGTCAGAGAAACAGCAACAAATTCGCTACAGAAAATATGAGGTTAAAAAAATCTTCTTTTTAGGGTTTTAATTGTCTTTGAAATTATATTCAAACATCACATTGCTCACACACAAAAAAATTGAATTGTCTCATGAAATACCCCTTAGATACACCAAAATCAATGCTATAATTTCTCTCACCTCTTTGTTCAGGGCATAACTGTGGGAAAGGAAAAAACCCTCATCTACATAGCAAGCAGGAAGTTTTACCCACATAAAAATTCCAGGGAAAACAGAACCAGGTCTCTTGCTCTCCAGAAGACGAGATGGAGTACATTAAGCTTTCTTTTAAGCTCACTGGAAAAATTTTTTATTTCGTTCACTTTGATTTATGTTGGACCACAGATAAGCACATGTTTATTTTGATGGCTGGTCATGTCTACGTTGGCTCAGAAAACTGACTACTGCGCGGACGTCAGTACAGACACGCAGGGCTTTGAAAGCCTCCGTGACCTTGTTTTTACTGTAACAGCAGTCCATTAGCACACAAGACTGCGGCCTGTGGAACAGCCATCCAGAGAAGGACTGGGATGTATCTCCGTGGTGGATCTGCACCAGGTCTTGAGTTCTCTCCATAGCACTGGGGAAAAAATATGTTATCAAGGAGGCACACAAACCCCCAAGTATGTCCACTAAGTCAGAAATAATTAAAGGGCTTTTCTCCTTTGCTTTTGAATAAAATAATCAAGAAGAGTGTAGTAAGGGACTGGTGTGTTTTCATAAAGCAATGGTCAGGCCGTTCTGAGTTCAGAGTTAGGATGAGCCCACTCCCATCTCTGACCTCACGGTGCCTCTCCTGGACATTTCCAATGCTCACAGGTGGACCAGGAACAATTCTGTGTTGTCACATGCTTCTGTCAACCCCACCGCTTGTGACCTCTGACATTTCCTCCCTGTTAACGGCTATCTGTAAATTCTGTATAGCATAGCGCAGAAGGCTTAGAGTGGAGAGTGGAGAGGGTTTATTAGTAGACGAAGAGATCTCAAGGTGAAATGAGGGACTTGGGCCTTGTCAGCACCTTCCCCTGCCCCCTATCCCCTGACCCCCTCATTCAGGTTTCTTCTGCATGTGGGGCTAAAGTGGTAAAGAGAAGATAGAAAACACGGAGTATAGGTGTGAAACAAGCACTTGAGAGTATTCTGCTCCAAAATATGAGAAAAACAAATGTGACTCAAGTCATTACAGGAACCCAGGTCTGTGGCAATTACGAACAGATAAAGGCTAGAGGAAATTCACGTTATGAGATAACAAAACGTGACTGGACGCCTCACTTAATATCTGTGCTCAGCTGCAGCCCCGGAAGAAAACGCTGAAAACCATTTTGATAAAGCATATGTTGAGTGGTCTCAGTGGAGGATGATGGAAGCCTTGTGCCATGTAATTATTCTAGCATGCCACACATCTGGTGCAAAGTTTGGCCTTATATCAAAAGTCATTTAGGACAAAACAGGCAAAGGTGGCTTCTGGCCTTGTGGATGTCCACATTCGTGTTCTGTAGAACGATTCCAGGTTTCCTCTAACTGCCTCAGATACCAAGGAAAACTCACCCCACAAAGGAACTGATAGCAAACTGTTAGGACATAAGAACCAGAAAGCTACGGTTATCTCAAGAAAACACGGGACAGCAGTTAGACAAAGTAACTGGGTTCCCTGGGAAAAACAAGGAAAAGAATGTGGAAATTTTACAAATGACCTTTTCATTCATGAAAAAAAAACCCCACAAAGGTCTCTGAAGAGCTCCGGAATAACGTGCGCATAAGTTTATCTCTAATCCATCATCAAGGAAAAAAGCCTCCTAGCTGAAGGAAGGCTCTGCTAATGTATTCTGTGTCCACTGGAGCAGGCGCAGGGATGTTCAGGCTGTAATATTTCTCTCCATCACTACGGCCATCTGCCCGTCATGGGTCATATCCACTGTGTCTGTCAGCAGAGGTTTGATCCACATTTATATTTATCAAGTCAGATCTCGAATCTTGTAATGTCTGGCCTTTTTTTTTCAACCCCCAGAGTGTAATATGAGTCCTATATTAACTTAATAAACAAAAACAACAGGATATTACTACATAACCCTTCTAAGTAAACATGTCTCTGAAAATAAGGGGCTTTATACTGGGAGACGGGAAGACTTTCAATGATAAAATGACACCAGTAAGAATCAATGAGAACCCTAGATCTTCCTTAATTAGAAAAATGGTTTTAAGGCAGTTCTCATTGTGCCTCTTTTAAAGATTCATTGGAAATACATGGTTCTGCTATTTATTTTACTTTGTTAGACTGGTAAATTGTTACAAGTTTATCTTCTGAATTTTATACAGATTCTTTTTTTTAATCTACAAAGATGTTGTGTCTTAAAAATAACTCTAATGTTATATGTAATATGCTAGTTTTACAATGTCAACACCACTTGGAAATAAATGAAAATGAGCCTTATTTAGCCAACACGCAGAGTTTTATCGATATACAAACAGAAAAATGTCATGTACTGAGATGATTAGGAAAAACACGAGCTCTGTGTCTTAAAGGTTATCCATTTTAGGTTACAGTAATTGATCCCAGTCCCTTCAAATGTTTAAAACATTCCAAACCCTCCGCCAAATGTTGAAGGAAGAGCCCTGCCAGAATTTCAGAACAGAAAATTTTAGAAGGCTGTTCAAATCCAAAAAACAAGGAAAAATATATATTATTGCTGAGAGTCGTACGTGTGTTCTGCTTTCCAATGAAAACCATAGCCAAATAAGCTTTCATTAAATTGGAACAGGATGACAAATACTCAAGCTGAAAATGCAGAGAGTGAACTGAAACATTAAACATTACACGAGGTCTCTCTAATGTGTAACCAAAAAAAAAAAAAAAAAGACAGAAAATAAAAGGAAATATTTTGAATATCTTAATGGCTGTCTCTCCATTTTCCCAAGATGCCAAAGTCAAATAGGTGAAGTGGTCTTGGAAACCAAACCTCAGTTTTTAAAACTGCAAGTGGGGAATGCTCGTTAATTCACAAATGTCACTGCCATGATGCTATGAATGCAGAACTGTTTACAGTGGTAGCCAATGCAGCCTATCTAGAGTCTCTTTTATGGTACTTAGGTGAGGTGAAAGGCTGCCAGGGGTCTACCCGCCATAAACCTCACCCTCAAACAATAACATGCTGTATATAACACTGAAAACCGGCAGGCACGAGCTGATCGTATTGCACAGCAGGGCGAGGGTCCATTTTCCATCTTCTAGGAAGGCTAGGACAGACGCGGAAGGAACAAGGAGTGAACCACACGGCTCAAATGGGCCGTGGCATAATGCAAAGATTACCGGGAAAACCTTGTTTGTGCCTCAGCCTCTAGAAGAAAGCGGAATTGGAAGAATTCCTTCTGCTCAGGTGGTTGAAATATCACTCATCAGTGTGGCAATGAGGATACACGGAGCTGATTCTCATGTGCAAGAATTTTACTTTCAGGTGCTGGAGAGATGGCTCAGTGGTTAAGAGCACCGACTGCTCTTCCGAAGGTCATGAGTTCAAATCCCAGCAACCACATGGTGGCTCACAACCATCTGTAATGAGATCTGACACCCTCGTCTGGTGTGTCTGAAGACACCTACAGTGTACTTAGATAGAATAATAAATAAATCTTAGCCGGGCTTGGTGGCGCATGCCTTTAATCCCAGCACTCGGGAGGCAGAGGCAGGCGGATTTCTGAGTTCGAGGCCAGCCTGGTCTACAGAGTGAGTTCCAGGACAGCCAGGGCTACACAGAGAAACCCTGTCTCGAAAAACCAAAAAAAAAAAAAAAAATAAAAAAAATAAATAAATAAATAAATAAATCTTAAAAAAATAATTAGTGTTACACCAAGGTAGTATATAAAAAAAAAAGAATTTTACTTTCAAACCAGCCTACACCCGTTACCGCACATACTAGGGACCTTTGCAGCATAGGTCGATTTAGGGTAGATCGATATCGATGGATCCTGCCCAGTTGTCCTCGCTGTAAGGAAACAGAGGGAGTTCTCCCTATAAGGAAACAAGATATTGGCTGTTTTAAAAAAAACTGAAAGGCTACTATTGAAGAATGCCAAAACAGCGTCTGCACTCTTTCCGAGATCCAAAGTTATCTTCCTAAGAATATTTACCCTAACTAAGGTTTTAACTGAGGTGTCAACTGGGCGTTTAACTCATTTAGCTACTGCTTAGCTGTCACAGACCGTATGCAATGATGTATTAAGCATATCGTCAATGAATCTCAAAACAAAAATGCTCTTCCTGTCGCACACAGGGTAGCTTGTGAGCCCGCAGAGGACTGTTTCGACATCACACAGGCAGGTTCAGGGCAGTGCACAGGGTAAGCACAAGTAGGCAGTCGATCCTCTCCAGGTTGTGCTCGGTGGCCTGCAAAGGACGAGAACTGAACGGAACCAGGGTGGGTGATTACCTACTCTAACTCCCAAATGACAGGTCAACTTTTCTGACTTCTTGTATGTGGGGTCCATGGTTGTCGACTCCATGACCCCATCCAAAGCTTTCTGAGGCTAGGGTGATGACAAGTCTCTTTCTCTTTCCCAATGCCGTTCCCACTGTAGGCAGGTGGGCCGACTGGCTATAAGCTAAGTAAATCTGAAAATGTCATCTGTCACCCTTCCCCCAGCTTTCTCTTCATTCGATAAATGCATTTCAAGTCCTTACCTATGAAGGCAGATTTCCCCTATCCTCTATTTGCATATGCCTTATTCCTAGGAGCCCAGCCACAGAGAGTTAGAAAGAGCTGATTAAGACACAATAATATATTTCTACTGAATTGGACTTATTGAGTTTGTAAATACAAGTTTGTTAGTCAACAAACGCTAAATTTCTGTAATAGTACCACCGAGGGAAAGAAGAAGGCTTGGGCAGAATGACAAGAGTTGTGATGGTCTAGTAACTAGAGTCATCTCAGGAGGGACAGTTGGTGAGTATTGCCATTTCCGGTTTCCCAGTTTGGTCTTTTCAGAGGGGCAGACATGGTGTGCACAGCCTATGTGCACAGCTGTGCAAAGCCCAAGATCTGGATGTAGCTTGGTAAAGCAAGCATCATGTGCTCAGGTCTGATATCTATGGCTTCAGTCCCCAGTGCCCTCCTCACCAGGTAGGTCCACACTGAGATTCTTTTAGTTGTCAGTGGGCCCCTGTTTGGCCTTTAGACACAGAGTCATTGTCACCAGACAGTCCTTACTCAGAGTTCTACTTTCATAGCCTGTCCGGGACAGGCACCGATCTCTTTAGGTTCCAAGTCCTGGATTCCAGACGTTCTTGAAACAGAAAGGTAAGTCCTGTCCTGCTGCCCAGGCCTTGTGGCACCTTGCTGGCGTCAGAGCCAGGCTCTCCTGAGCTCCTCCGTCTAATTATTAACTTACAGAACAGAGGGAGCAGAACGGACAGTGAGAACCACGGCTCTCAACAGAGGCTCCCACACTGGCAGTCTGCGAACTGGTGAATGAATCCTCAGGCCCCACCGAGACCCACTGAAGCAGACGCCCAGGATAAAGCCTGCAGACCGCGTTCACGCGCCTCTCCGCGGCATGAGAATTATAGGTGCAGAGAGCCAACTTTGAGAGGAATATCCATATTTGAAAACCAGGTCAAGTCTCTGTTCCCGGGGGGGGGGGCCCTGTACAAGGGCTTTTCTAACTTTTTCCAGGCTCAGATAGCTCCTCAAGAGAGTAGACATAAAATGAACACCAGAGTTCATGTGACTGCTTCTCATGGCCTCTGGCATACAGTAAGCAGTCATAATAACACACAAAAAATAAAATAAAGACCTGTTTCCTAAAGAACTTGTAGATATATCCAAAGGTTTTTTTACTTATAAAAATATGACAATAAAGTTTTCAAATCAGTCTGAAATCATGCAAATCAAGTTTATTAAGAGATGTACCTTAAAGGCTGGTGAGGTGACTCAGCAGGTAGAGACACATGCCATTAAGCCTAATGGCCCGGGTCCAATTCCGGGGGACCCACATAGTGGAAGGGGATAAATAACCCTTTCACATTGTCCTCTGACCATCACATGTAGGCAGTGAAACACACACACACACACACACACACACACACACACACACACACACACAGTATAAGTTAACATGTGATAAAGAAATGTCCCTTAATGACAGTCATAGTGATTTTTGCTTGCTTATCTTCTACCACTCATTACTGTTTATTTAAGATCCATCATTATCCTATATCATAGATATTGTTGGCTCCATCTCCTCTGAGGGAATGCGGGTGTGGCAGGTTGTTAATGCATAGATTAAAGGCTCACAGCTATAAATTGTAGGTGTAGGATTAAAACTCAGAGCCATTTGTCTCCAAATGCCATTCTGAGGCCGTGTCTAGACATGTGCGGCTTCATCACAACATGGAAACTTAACTTGGACCCCACATTCCTCAAAGCTGTGCGCTCCCTGGAAGGGAGCCAGAGAAACCCAGTCGATGAAAAGAAGGGAATGAGTGACTGATGAGAAAGTAAGAAAAGTCCAAATGTGCTTACACTGGGCTGGGGGAGGGGGAAGGGGAGGGGNTGAGGCCGTGTCTAGACATGTGCGGCTTCATCACAACATGGAAACTTAACTTGGACCCCACATTCCTCAAAGCTGTGCGCTCCCTGGAAGGGAGCCAGAGAAACCCAGTCGATGAAAAGAAGGGAATGAGTGACTGATGAGAAAGTAAGAAAAGTCCAAATGTGCTTACACTGGGCTGGGGGAGGGGGAAGGGGAGGGGTCGAACTATGACAAATGTTTGTAGTGGAAAATGGAATTATTATAATGATTTAAAAATAACCATCTGGGGGAGAATTAATGGGTTTGGCTCTAAGAACAGGGACATTTTAGGTTAAAAAAATCTTCCCCTTCCTGTTACCACTCCCACCCCTAAACACTTTTACCTTGAAGAAATGCCGGATTCTAGCAACTCAGAAAGGAGTGAGAGATGATCGCCTGGAGCCTTTCAGTACACCTGATTAATGGCAGATAAAATAATTCTACACAGGTGGAGAGGAGGGGAGATGGCAGGGGTGACCTCTTGGTCCTTGTCAAACTTAAATTTTTATGTTTTATAAATAAAACTTTTTTTTTTTAAAAAAGCATATCCATTCATCCTTTTAAGCCTCTAGAGTCTTTTGACTAAATAATACAATTAAAAAAAAACTTGAATGTGTTATTTTAATCCATTTAGTATGGAAGTAACTCCAAGCGCATGAACAGACAGAACAAAAATCCAAGAATTTCCAACATAATAGCTCAGGCTAAAAGGAAGGCTTGGGCAGCCCTGGTCTAATTATGCTTAGCAGGCAGCGTATCAAGTTGGTGTTTTCATTCTTCATAGTTAGCCATGAGGACAAAATTTCACCCAAAGTCATGATTCCAAATTTTATAATCCTCTGCTAATTAATGCTCCCCAGAGATTTTTGGATATTTTACAATTTGTAATAATAATAATAATAATAATAATAATTATTATTATTATTATTATTATTATTATTATTTGGGGGACAATTCGATGTGTTATGGAAATGTGTTCTAAGTTTCCAGGCAAATCTCCTAATGGGTTAATTTTCTAAAGGAGTCAGGCTTGCTTAGGCAGCTCAGTGTCTCTCTTAGAATGCTCAGTACATCCGTTTGTTTCAGACATATCAGGGACAAAATCGATGTGTTAAAAATTGTGTGATAATATTGTTGGGGGATTAATCTCGCAGTCTGGATCATCAGCACGATTATCTTTGGCATTCAGTGCGCACACAGCTCTGCTTTTAGCAGGAGAAGCCTTCTCATGCTGAACTACGCAAGCCTACATATTGAATGGTCTGCCACCATTCAATATTTAATCCTGCAATTGAAGGCACTAACGGGATATAGCAAAGTAACAAGATGAATGAATCATGACCTCAAACTTACAAAAAGACAACCCAAACGATTTATCTTTCTGGCCTGGATGGCAATTTTTTTGTCATCCAATATTCCTATCACTTCTCCTTAATCTGGGAATTGTAGATTGATCAATGCCATATTAGCAAATCCCCGAAATGAGAGCTGGGAATTTAGTGCATCCTTTGGCTTTGCGAACCCTCTCATTGGCTGAGGTCTAAAAGCAATTGATTTAGCAGGTGACATTTTCAAGCAATCTTGGAGGACGACATAAAATAATTCAATTTCCACCCAAAACAAAATATGTAAATGGCTAAAACAAAATTGTTCAACTCTGTGCCTCAAAGTTTTCTCGCAGAATTCATTGAAGATGTAGTGCTCTCAGACTCAGTAGAGCCATACTTCAGTTTCAGAAGATAAATTCCGCTGTGGAGTCTTTGGCTAATTGCTTATTATCACATCACTTTAGCGTGTGATTTTATTTTCCTCACAAATAAGTGGCTTCAACATGATGGTCTGTGGCCATGTTGTTCACAAGGTACATGATGCTCCATGTCTGTCTGTTTCTGTGTCTGTCTCTCTGTCTCTGTCTTCTTCCTTCCCTCCCTCCCTCCCTCCCTCCCTCCCTCCCTCCCTCCCTCCCTTTTTCTCTGTATGTGTTTCAACTATGGAAGGTTAGTTTTGTATTCATAGTTAAGGGACAAATGGTAGATAAATGAGGTGTTTTCTCTTGCCAGTAAAATTCCTATGTTGAAAAAAAAATTCAGGTTTCTTCCTCAGGGAAATAAATATAAACCTAAACTAAGCAACAGGAGAGAAAAAAAAGTATTATTCTCCAAGAAGTTTCAGGCCAAACTGTTCTTATAGAGACCCTGAATGCATTGGTTGCCTTCCTAATAACTATATACCCAGGTTTAGAAATTATGGAAGGGAAATGCTTATTTTAACACTACATTTCATTTGGAATCACTATGTGCGTCTTAAAAATTGTTCGTCTGGGATTACAGCTGTAAAAGTATAATTATTCTCTGTCTAGTGCATGGTTCCTGCATCCTGAGCACTCTAAATGAGTGAGTGCGGTGTCCTGACATCCAGCTGGCCACACTTTGGTTGGTACCCGTGATGTGATGTGTCTGATGGTTTCTTTTGAGGTACAGAAGGAAAGTGCTAATGCATATTAGGGCCGTCATTATTATTATGAGCATACTGGCGCTCCTGTGAAGGTGTCATTGACTTCCTGCCAGCCTTCATGGATTGCTGACATTTTGTTAACCAGTCTACTAAAAAAATCTATAACAGGATATTAGATGATATTTAGAAATAATATGAAAGCAAGCGATCAAGGAGAAGAGATTCTGTATCCTAAAAAAGATGCTAACTGCAAAGTCCATTAACTCTGCTTGCCAATGCCTACTCAGTCTAATTAAATTATTGTGTTTACTGCGGAATTCAAAGATAAAAATATTATCTTTTGGCAGCACACACATGGTGGATGAATTAGACTTGTGGAATGCTCATTTCTACGGTCTGGTTGCACACCGCTTCCTGCCTACATTCCTAACCACCTTGTTTTTTTTTTTTTTTTTTTACCTCTCCAGCATTCCTCATGTTCTCGTATCTCCTAGCTTGCTTCTAAGAAGGTCTATAGAGCTTATGAATACATGTAGGGCCATCAGGGCTATTCACAGTATTCTGCTTTTTTTTCCTTTAGGGGTCGAATTAATCCATCAACTTTTTATTGAAGCTTTACAAGTCTCTTCAGCGACAAGCAATATGGAAAGGCATACCTCTTTCTCAATGAGTTGTCAACGACTGAAAGAAACTATAAGTAGGAACGAGATCCAGATGCGAACATCTAATTGACATGATGTGTCACGTTAAAAGACGTTTTCTGTGACTTATTTCTACGGATGTGAGGCGTAGACTGAGCGATGGGAATGGCACCCGTAAGAAAGGAACACCAATAGTACCTTTCATCCTGCTAAGACAAACTGATCGCATCGCCCTTTACTCTTTCTTTATCCATTGGGTATTTCGTTCCAATGTACAAAGATATTCTCAAGTCTTATCGATAGCTTGAAAATAACATTTCCATCCTTCTTTAGTCCACATCCCTTTAATTGCACCCTACGAAGACTTCTCATTTACCATTCCCCTTCCTTGCCGGTCATTGTGTCGGAGTGTCATGCTCTTAGCCCCAAAATCTGAAAACCCACTTCTTCAGTACAGTATTGTTTCCCATGCTTTGCCTAACAGAAACACTCTTTAGTTTGTGACTACTTCCTTATTGTCCCCAGCCTGACACTTTCCCCACATCTATGTCACCTGCAAGTGAATGGACTCCTTGAGGTCTGGTGACTGACTCCCTGTTCTTCTGTTCTCAGGGGGTCACCTCTTGGCTCTACAGCTTCTTCTGTCTTAAGAATTCGGCCTTCTGAATCTCCATCACCCTCCTAAGCTCTTGTCATGGTTCTGTGGTGGGATATGTCCCAGATCCAGAGGCGTATTTCAAGTTACATGTAATTATAAACCACTGCCGTTCCATGGGAACTCTCTGCACTCCTCCATCTTAAAAAGAGCATCACAAGAGCCAAGCAAAAGAAGGAGAACAACCCTCCACAGTTACTGTTTCCCAGTTAAAGCCATGCAACAGATTTTAGCCTTGCCCCTCCCTGCAGCATATGACGAGTTAGTGCCTCTTATTAATTACCTCTGTTCTAGACAGTCCAAGAGGTGGGCTACAATGGTGTGAAGGAGTCTCGAGGAAGAATTATCCTTTACTGTAAATCCCGCAGCCCTCATCCTGAAAATGCAATTTTTTTTTAAGATTTATTTTATTTATTATATGTAAGTACACTGTAGCTGTCTTCAGACACTCCAGAAGAGGGCGCCAGATCTCGTTACGGATGGTTGTGAGCCACCATGTGGATGTTGGGATTTGAACTTATCGCCTTTGGAAGAGCAGTCGGGTGCTCTTACCCGCTGAGCCATCTCACCAGCCCCTGCAATTTTTTTTTTATAACAGCCATTCAGTCTGGCATTGTTGACTTGAGGATACTTGTAGTTGAAGGATAAACAAAGTCAACTAAAACATGGAGGAAAGTGTAGCTGTAATATTGTCTTGGAGCATTGCTTCTCAATTTAAGGAACAAAACACTGGAACAACTTGACTGGCTTATGCCTAGAATTTTAAAAAATAATATCATGCCTCAAATGGGTCTCATGAATCAGGATGTGGAGTCGGATTTTTAGAGGAAGAAGTCAAGTTAAAAACATTGCTATGTTGGATGGAGCGATGGCTCAGCAGTCAAGCGAGGTCTTACTGCTCCACTAGAGAACCCGGGCCTCCTCTCAGTGCTCACCTGTTGGCTCACAACCAGGCCAACTCCGACTTCACGGCTATGGCAGCCTCTCCTGGTTTCCATTGCCACCTAGCATAGATGCGGCTTGCAGATACACAGGCAAAGAGAATCTCATCTGTGTAAAATGAAACTAAATAACTCTTTGAAAAATGGATATTTTCAAAAACAGTGAGGAAATCCCCGTGGAGCTAGCCAATAAATATGTGTTAAGGGCCAACTGTATTGAAGACAGAATCAACTGTTAACCTCAGTCTAGTGTCCTGATCATCTATAAAGACTGTAAACAATTTACACAACACTGGGGCCGATCTTTGAATGAAAGATGCTACAGACTGAACAATCATTACATTTCATTAAATGTATTGAATCTGCTCAATTACTGGCAATAAATGTTAACTGTAATTCTTCAGGGTAGTGAGCCACATGGCTATTCCACCATCTCGGATAGTATTGCAGCCAGGCCTTTTGACACAGACCTCCCCAAACCAGGTATCAGTGAGTATCTTCCTTTCTTTCCTGGTCAGAGCTATAACAATAAACACTCAGTATTACTTGATGGAAAAAAACCAATCTAATCAGTCCTGTTGGAATCCTTAACATATCTGCCTCGGGTTTTTGAATGCATCAAATGGACAACTCTATAAAACTAAAATAGAATAGATACCGATACTCACAGCCAACCACTGGACCCCCACTATGGAAGAGTAAGGGGCAGGATTGAAGGAGCTGAAGGGGCTGGCCTCCCCATAGGAAGACCAACGGTGTTAACAAACTCAGACTCCTGGGAGCTCCCAGAGACTAAGCCACCAACCAAAGCACATACAGAGGCTGTTCCAAGGCCCGAGGCCCATACGTAACAGAGGACTGACTGCCTTGTCTAGCCCCAGTCGGAGAGGATGCACCTCATTCTGTAGAGACTTGATGCCCCAGAAAAGAGGGAAGCCTGGGGTGGGTGGGTCAGGGGGAGGAATCTTCTCAACGGTAAAGAGGAGGGAGGATAGGATGAAGAACTAGGGCGGGGAGGGAACTTGTATGTGGGGCAACATTTGGGATGTAATTAATTTAAAAATTAATAAATAATTATAAAATAATTAATTTAAAAAATGAAGTAACTTCTCTGGGTCTCATATTCCGAACCTGCCAAAGGAGACTGGACCAAGTCCTTCCTTAGTCATGGTCATGGGTATCAGCCTTGCAAGATGACTGACAACTAATATATGAAAATAAAGCCAGACATGACAGCGCCTGCCTTTAGTCCTGGCTACTCAAAGGTCTGAGGTAGGAAGAGCACTTCAATCGCTGAGTTCTAGATCAGTTTCAAATCAGCAAGGACCCCATCTCCAAGAGGGGAGATACATATACACATTTACACATACACATGAATATATTCAGTACACTGGAAAACCGCTTACAAGTGCAAAGATTCTATTTTAATGTGGGTTTTAATATAAGTGTCTAAAAGAAGTTCTATTTCTGTGCTAACATAAGTTTCAAAAAAGCTTAAAATGTTATTTAATAGTTTCATGCAATTAGGATATGTACAAGAAACACAGGTGGGATTGGGCATGTAACTCAGCGGCACAGTGCTTGTCTGTGGGTCCCCGGGTTTGAGCCCTGGAAGGGAAAGGGGAGGGAAAAGAAGTGATGGGAGGAGGGGGAGGATGAGAAAGAAGAGGAGGGTGGAAAGAGAGAGAGAGAGAGAGAGAGAGAGAGAACACAAATGAGAGAACGAAGGGGGGTTAGGGAAAAGAAACACTAGAAAAGGGGACCTAGGCACAGGCCTGGACCAATGACCAGGATTAATAATGAATAAGCAGGATTCTATGCTGGACTGTACATGGCTCACCAGGACACTACCGCAGGGGTCACCATGCCATTCCAAATGAGTACTGGCCAACGTTAACAGTAATCATCACACAAAGTAGGATGTGTCAATATTATAAATATGTCAGAAAAGGCAGAAGCGCATCCATTTAAAATGGATCAATAAAGCCTCAAGGAAAAAGGCTGCCTGGACATCATCCTACAAACACAGATGAGGCTGGGAGAAGGGAGGGAGCATCGGCAGGGAGAAGGGAGCACCGGTGGGGAGGAGGGAGTACCACGTGTCACATGAGGGAAAGCTCAGAGATGGGAGTGGATAAGCAGGGTATGCCACTGGAACATACAGACAATTCAAGTGTGGCTCGAAACATACTCCTGACCATGTTTTCCTGTCATTACACTGCTAACTATGTGGGCATATTGTTAGCAGTCTCAAAACTGATATTGCGATCTCCCTTTACAAATGGGACACTTTCTGCTGCTTTCCAGCCAGGTAAACCAACAAGAGCTCTCAAAGGAGTCTTTGGCGTCAACAACAACAAAAAAGGAAAAAAAATGGGGGGGGCATTGCTCTCTTCTAGGATATGCTCCTGCTAAGTTCTTCATATTTATAATGTTCTGTGACTCGACGGCATCACACAGATAAAGCCCAGAGGAAATGTTGCAGTTAATAAATTATTAAGCTGCTATCCTTTAAAACATCAGCACTGGGCAGTACAAAGACTCGCTGTGGTCTGTCAAATGCAAAGCGGATCTGTAAATCTCAGAAAGAAGAATTATCGGAGCGGAGGAACAGCTGGCCCTGCAGATCCCGTGGCCCACCTGGGACCCCCTTCCTGCAGCCTGTCATTCTTAAAGAGTTCAATGCTAATACAGTCAATGAAACATAAAACCATACCGAGGGAGGGAGGCAGGCGACGAGCACCCTCTGAGGATCTACCCTCCGCTTCATAAAAACCACCTTTGAAGACTCATCTACTGAGATGCGGCTTTGAAAATACAGCTCCGTGTTTGCCCAGAAACAACTTAATTGATACGGGTGACTTTGTTTATCATATAATGTATGGTTAAACTAATTTCTACTTTGTCACAGTNTACCGAGGGAGGGAGGCAGGCGACGAGCACCCTCTGAGGATCTACCCTCCGCTTCATAAAAACCACCTTTGAAGACTCATCTACTGAGATGCGGCTTTGAAAATACAGCTCCGTGTTTGCCCAGAAACAACTTAATTGATACGGGTGACTTTGTTTATCATATAATGTATGGTTAAACTAATTTCTACTTTGTCACAGTCCCTGTTAGATAGCTACATTTCAGATTTCTTTGTGCCAAAATTGCTGAGCCGAAATGACTAATTCTTAAAGTTATTATATGTAATTTTTTTCCCTGACAGGTAAAATGGTTTTAAAATTACTTTAGCTCCGTTTTGAAGTCTAATTTCTATGGCCTGGGCATAGTTCTTTAACCTCTTTTTTTTTTTCATCTACCAAACCTAAATTGACTCATTTTTGCTGAAATGGCTACAACAGGGATCTGGCTTTGATAAGTTGTATGAATGTGTGGTTTCTGTCAGGGTTTGTAGGGTAGGTGGGGGCGGGGGGGGGCAGCTGGTGGAGAGGATCAGATCAGTGGAAACACAAAACTAGTACTTTCATCCAGACACACACACACACACACCCTGCCACCTCCCACCCTCACCCCTCTCAGCCACACCCCCGCCCCGCCCCCAGCACAGGCACAATACTTAGAATCAGAAAAAAAATGTTGGAAACCATCCCAGTTTCATTGAAACGGGAAAAGAGATTTGACATGTTAATGATGTGGGGTTCATTGGGAAAGTCATCTCCCATCCCTCTCCATTTATGACTTCAGACATTTCTATAGGGATGTTACAGAATAATTTATGTTTGAAATCTCAGTTATGAAAGGGGCCAGGTTCAATATCACAGAATAGGGGCTTCAGTAGGAAGGCAGTCTTAAAGGCACCTCTACCCTCAGCTCTGCTTCCATCCCACACCGGTTGATCAGCTGTCTCTCAACGTCGCAGGGCCAACAGCTTCTGGTTGTAGATGGCTAATGCTTTCGGAATGATCCTTGAGTTTGTGATACAGATAAATGGTTTTGAGGAATTGGGGTGCCCGGAGAGTTTCCCATTCCATTTCGCTTATGATCTAAACCTTAGATTGGGAGGCAGGATAATGCACTGACGTTAAAGAGAAATTTCAGATCTTTTTCTGACGTTAATCTTCCAAATTCCCCAGGAAGGAAAAGTACATTTATAATAATAGTAAGTACGTGGATATGGAAGTAAGATGGTGCAGATTTCCTGGATGCTTGGAAGGCAGGTGCATCATCTTTGGGTGTCAGAACAAGGCTAGCTAACAGAGGCCAAGAAAGCTGTGCAAAGTCTTGGAGCTCTGCAGTCTCCAGTCATCATCTGTTTGCAGTTAGCTACCAAATATGATTCTTAAGATTGTTTGGGGGCTGAAAAGAAAACACTTCCAAAGATTTAACCTAGCCCACTGCATAGAAACTGCTCCATAAGTGTTTACACACTCTATAAAATGTTAATTATGTTTTCATTATTCTCATTCCCACCATGACGAGGTTATCCGTCAAGAAAGAGTGGACCAGAGGCAGACAGAAGGAAGCCTGATTGACCCTGGTAGAGATGAGAGAGTTCTTTAGTGGGGGAGGCCGGATAGGAAGTGGATCCTGGATTCCACGTGTTTGTGTGCTTTGGCTAGGTAGCATTTCTCCAAAAGACTCATGTAGGCTCATGGCGATAGAGAGGAGTGTCTGCATCATGGGGCACAGATGTCCTCAAAGAACTCTTAGGATGCAGGACCTGGCTAAAGGAAGCAGGAAACCATGGGAGTCTTTGAATGTCTTCAGCATACCATGCCCTGGACTCTTGTCTGCCTTTCTGCTTCTCAATTGTCCTAATGTAAGCAGCCCTGCTCATCTGTGTTCTTCTCAATTGTCCTAATGTAAGCAGCTCTGCCCTGCTGTGGCTCTGTTCTTTCTCCAGTGCAGTTCTTCCTCATGAAAGACTCCAAAACAAAGGAGACAGCTTATCACACATCCAAACCGAGCCAACTGTGTATCTTTCTTGGGCATTCCTTACCACAGCTGTTCCCTGCTGGCTGATACACTAAGAAAAGGTGCTATAGCTCCACAAGAGGAAGAAGAGATGGGATGCAAGGGAAGACACAGTTACACAGAAGAAAAAAGCAATCAAGCATCCTTTGGATGGCTGAAAGTATCAAGATCCCCAGGACCCAAAGGCTGTTCACTCTTTCTGAAGCCCTTCACTCCATTTGGGCAAACACATGTATTTCCATATCAGCTACAGCAAAGAGATAACCCCAAGCCAGGCTGGGTTGCTGTTTTCTTCTGCAGTTATTATTCCTTAGAACTTGAGGCTTTAGTTCATATACCATGCTTGCTTTTCAAAACAAGCAATATTCTTCTGTCAATATTATAGGTTTAATTAATATTCCAGGTGGTGGGTCTTAATATCTGGATTTTTTTCTAAGACTCCTACTTGCTTGGCTGTATTTTTATGACAATTCGCTATTATTCACAATTATTTGGACTGCTAATTACATTGGGCGACGGATACCAAAAGTCTTAAACAAAAGTCACAAAGATACTTCTGTAGCTTATAATAGATGACATGATTTTCTCCCGTAATACACCACAGATGTTACCGTTATTCACCTCCTCTTTTTTACACTTCAAATCAGCAGCGGGATTTTACTGCTCATCATACGGGAATACTGCTTTACAATATTCTTGGTAGACTTCTCAATTTAAACTTTTACTTATTGCAGATTTAACTTGAAAGGTGATGTGAACTTTAAGGTGCCATTTGGTATCACTTTGGTTACTTTGTAAGAATTCCCTGGGGCGGGGCTGGTGAGATGGCTCAGCGGTTAAGAGCACCGACTGCTCTTCCAAAGGTCCTGAGTTCAAATCCCAGCAACCACATGATGGCTCACAACCATCCATAATGAGATCTGACCTCCTCTTCTGGGGTGTCTGAAGACAGCTACAATGTACACACATATAATAAATAAATAAATCTTAAAAAAAAGAATTCCCTGGGGCTATGGAAGTGGCTCAGCCTTTGCTCTGCCTGCAGGAAAACCTCACCTCATTCCCAGCACTCATAGGACAAGGTGGCTCACGCCTGTAACTCAGAATTCTGGGAGAGGCAGAAAGGTCAGTAGTTCAACATCACCAGAATTCCCTATGCAGCCAACTGGGAGACAGCTTGGGCTACCAAAGACTTAGCTTCTTAACCACAGCAACAACTAATGCCTTTAAAATAAGGAATAGTAATAATGTATTCTTTGAAAGAAAAGAGGGATCTGGTTGCACCATTCAAAACAAATGCAGCATTTACCATCAGTTTACAAAACTCTCTCTGAATAAGCATAACTCACAAAATTAATTTTTTTACCATTAAACCCCAGTCCACCTTTTCCTCATTTTTAAAGTCTCTACCAAGTAGTGGGGTGGTTTGTTGACAAGAGTCACACGTCTTTATAAGATTCAAAGTGGTATTTCCTTTTGCCAGATTCACTTTCTAAGATTCTTTGCTTATACAATGACAGTTTCAAGTCAACATGTAATATGTGAGTGAATTCTGAATTTAATTTTAATCACAGAAGCACCTTTCCTTCTGGATGCCTAATGATGTGCTTGTGATGACAATGGGGACATTGCTTAATCTATGAGAGAGAGAGAGAGAGAGAGAGAGAGAGAGAGAGAGAGAGAGAGAGAGAGAGAGAGAGAGAAGCCAAGGAACAGTTTGCTGCACTTATCATTAAAGTCTTCTCTTTGGAGTTGTTGATCTGTCTTTTAAATTCTCCA
>CACVCL010031144.1:0-35764 GCA_902729485.2 Mus minutoides
TTCATTTATTTATTATAAGTATACTCTAGCTGTCTTCAGACACTCCAGAAGAGGTGTCAGATCTCATTACAGATAGTTGTGAGCCACCATGTGATTGATGGTATTTGAACTCAGGACCTTTGGAAGAACAGTCAATGCTCTTAACCACTGAGCGAGGCAATCCTGTAGGAGGACCAGCAGTCTCAATTGATCTGAACCCCTGAGATCTCTCAAACACTGGACCATCAAATAAGCAGCATACATCAGCTGATATGAGGCTCCCAACACACATACAGTGGAGGACTACCGGGTCTATGTTTGTTCAGAGATGATGTACCTAACCCTCAAGGGACTGGAGGCCCCTGGAATTTAGAGGTCAGGTGGCATAGGAGTTGGGGACATCCACGTGGAGACAGGGGGATTGGGAGGAGGTATGGGATGTGGAACAGTTGGAGAATGGGAGGGGAGGAGAATAAAATATGGAATGTTCAAAAAATAGATTAGTTTTTTAAAAAGACATAAAACATTAATTTTGAAAAATGATAGTTCTGACTGTATGTGTGTGAATGCACATACATATGTTTAATGATATTTCTCATTGAATCATAATTGTGTTTTCATTTTCTTTATAGAAGGAGCTATTGTCTTTGATCTATGGCCATAATGGGATGTGGTTAAAATTAATCAATTCATCAAGTCACCTATGAGGAATTATACTATGAGCTTCATGTTGCTTAATTTTCTTGATTAATTCTCACTTTATTTAATTATTCACTAATTTGAGTATATTTCTTTTTTCCTTAGTTTATTATAATTTTCACTGTTCCTTTACAGTATAAATTTATAAATTATGTTTAGTCCTGAAAAATATGATGAATTTATGCAATAAAATGTGAATTGTATGCTGACCTTCAATTTGGTATTATTGTGCATTACAAATTTACCTCTTTGTATAAATTTGACTCTCTTTCAACAAAAATTGTAACTTGCAAGTAAGTTATTAGTGCATTTTCATACATTTTCTTTTAAAGTAATTTTCATATAAATAGGATAAACATATATTCTTTATTCATGCTTCAAACTATTATGATTTAAGTCCTATAAATACTATGTATTCAAATTCAAATTTATATATGCTTAATACAAAAGATATTTTATAAAAATAACTGAAAGTTAAAGCTATACAATTTATAGCTCACATACATTTTTAAAGTATTTTCTCATACTCTATTTCCTTGTCATCAACAAATATAAAAGTAAGTCACACTGCTAGTTCCTCCCATGAGGATTGAAGTTAACCACCATCCTATCTTCACCACCATAATGGGCTGTAACCTTTAAACTTTAAATGAACCAAAATAATCCTTCCTGTCTTAAATTGCTTCAGTTAGGTATTTTGTCATAATAATGAAACAAAACCATAAAACTCTATACCAAAAGTAGAGTTACTACTGAAATCAGTACAACTAAATATCAAATGCTTGAAATTGTTGGCTTAAGGAGTATAGAATCCTAAGAAACAGAATGTAAGGGGGCATTCCAATGGGAGATCAAAGAGTAGAAAGATAATAGAAATGTCTGAGACTTTGCTCAAGGGATTTCACAGAGGAACATCATGTCACCTGGAATTGGGTCACGCATGAATAATATTTCAATCTGGTAAACAGTCTAGCTGCATCCTGCCGATGCATTGAGAAATTTAGTGAGGCAAAATTCAAAAGTCAGGGACTAATTTTTTCTGGATGGATAAATTTTCAAGACAACATATCAAAAATACAATGATACTGTTGTCACTCTCTGCAATTATTCACATTTATGGGGGGATATTTTTCACCATGAAACAGACCAGAAATATGTAAAAAAATATGTCATTTGACAGGCAAAAAGAGTATGAGCATATCAGAATTTATAAACGAGAAGGAAAACACAGGTTCCGTAAAAAGCACAACTGTTAAAGGGACATGAAAATAATCACAGTTTTTAAGAAATTAAATAGTGATAAAGAAAGAAAATTCAAACTTTCAATGGGAGAAACATTAGGGCAGGTATTCTGTGATAGAAAGAACCCTGAGATTCCACATCACACCAGCCAGAATGGCTAAATTCTGGTGACAGCAAATGCTGGTGAGGATGTAGATAAAGAGGAACATTCCTCCATTGCTGGTGGGATTGCAAGCTTGTACAACCACTCTGGAAGTCAGTCTGGTGATTCCTCAGAAAATTGGGCATAGTACTAGCAGAAGATCCAGCAATACCTCTCCTGGGCATATACCCAGAAGATGTTCCAACTGGTAATAAGGACACGTGCTCCACTATGTTCATAGCAGCCTTATTTATAATAGCCAGAAGCTGGAAAGAACCCAGATGTCCCTCAACAGAGGAATGGATACAGAAAATGTGGTACATTTACACTATGGAGTACTACTCAGCTATTGAAAACAATGAATTTATGAAATTCTTAAGCAAATGGATGTATCTGGAGGATATCACCCTGAGTTAGGTAACCCAATTACAAAAGAAGTCACTTGATATGCACTCACTGATAAGTGGATATTAGCACAGAAACTTAGAATATCAAAGATACAATTTGAAAAACATAAAAAAAATCAAAAAGAAGGAAGACCAATGTGTGGATACTTCATTCCTCCTTAGAATAGGGAACAAAATACCCATGGAAGGAGTTACAGAAACAAAGTTTGGAGCTAAGATGAAAGGATGAACCATCCAGAGACTATACCACCTGGGGTTCCATCCCATATTCAGCCACCAAACCCAGACACTATTACACATGCCAGCAAGATTTGTTGAAAGGACCCTGATATAGCTGTCACTTGTGAGGCTATGCCAGTGCCTGGCAAATACAGAAGTGGATGCTCACAGTCAATGGAGAAGCTAGAGAAAGTATCCAAGGAGCTGAAGGGGTCTGCAACCCTATAGGTAGAACAAAAATATGAACTAACCAGTATTCCCAGAGCTCATGTCTCTAGCTGCATATGTAGCAGAAGATGGCCTAGTTGGCCATTATTGGGAAGAGAAGCCCCTTGGTCTTGCAAACTTTATATGCCTCAGTACAGGGGAACACCAGGGCCAAGAAGTAGGAGTGGGTGGGTAGGGGAGCAGGGCAGGGAGGAGGGTATAAGGAGCTTTAGGGATAGCATTTGAAATGTAAATAAAGAAAATATCTAAAAAAAAAGAAAAGTAGAGGGGCTGGTAAGATGGCTCAGCGGTTAAGAGCATTGACTGCTCTTCCGAAGGTCCTGAGTTCAAATCCCAGCAACCACATGGTGCCTTACAACCATCTGTAATGAGATCTGACGCCCTCTTCTGGTGCATCTGAAGACAGCTACAGTGTACTTATGAATAATAATAAATAAATCTTTAAAAAATAAATAAAAGTAGGAAAAAAAAGAAAGAGCATTACATTCTATGATGTAGCTTGAGGAAGAATGCTGTTGTCAAGGTTGACATTTGTTAAAGAGATATTTTCTATTTACTTTTGTTCAAACTATGAGATAATTTTGATCTTGAATGGGAAACAGGATATGGAGGGCATCATAGTTTGTTAATTACTGGCTGATCTCCCTTTGTTTTAACAAAATGATATTAATGAACTGATTTTCCCTTATCCCTATGTTTCCATGTGTAGAAGACCCTTTCCAGACTGTTTTCAGTAATAGGACCATTGATAAGGTAATTAATGTGAAGAATGTCTCCTGTGTATTGGAATGAGTGATTATTTGTGAAGAAGAAGAATTCTGTCTCCTGATATGGGGAAAAAGCTCTTGTAATGAAATAGCAGGAGGCAAGAAGGTAGAAAAACTGGATAAAACCATTCTGATGGAACAGTGTGCATGATTACAGGTGAGATGGCTATTCTGAAACTGTAGATAAAGGTAAACAAATATAGGGAATGACCACTTCGAGAGGTTGGAGGGTGTATACTATCTCTTGTACATATCACATGTACATTGTTGTAATAAATAGGTATCCCATCTTGTTGTATAAAACTATGACTCATATAAAAACATATGTTTATATATAGATATATATTAATCTATCTATCTATCTATCTATCTATCTATCTATCTATCTATCTATCTATCTAGTGTTCTGAAAGCCATAATTAAAAATATAATAAGTAGATTAGCTTAAAAGTATTATATTCACTAATATAGGGTTAATTTTTTTCTCTTGCTAAAAGCCATGTATCGCCTAAGAAGTCTGTACATTTTACTGTTACCAAAGAATTCTAAATGGTTTCCTACCAACATATATAAAATTAATTTATAAAATGTTTGTTTCATATGTTAAAGTAGTTAAAAACAATCACGTCTTTTTAAAAATAGATTTAGATCCTCAATCTTGTATTTACACTTATGTCTAACACTAATCTCCTCCTGTCTATGTTTAACATGATTATTTTCCAATTTTATGTATTTTTTTTTAATTTGGCCTACTGAGCCTGTCTCAGTATGTGCATTAGATAGGGCTATCCATTGGAGCAGTGGCAGCTTCTTTTTGTATTTGTTTGTTTAATTTTTGTCTATTTTTGTTTTTGTCATCAAGTATATGATTTTTTGAAAACCTCACATTAGTTTTTTTTAACTTGTTATTGAAATTCTTATAAGGATGTCTGTTTGAGTCTAGGCTTCATCAACCCACTGCATTAGAATCATCAAAGAGATTTATAGAAACAAGAATTTTTAGCCTCAAATCTAAGTCCTGACTCAGAGGGTCTTGGATAGAGTTCAGGACTCATTTTATACTGAGATGCTCAAATAATTCTTCATCTATTTACTTATATGTTTAATTCTATTTTTTACATTCCAGCTATTGCCCTCTTCTGATCCCCTCTCCTACAGTTCCTTATCCCATTCCTCCTCCCCACTGTCTCCAAGAGGATGTTCACCTCCCAAGGCCTGCCCATTCCCTGTGGCCTCAAGTCTCTCAACAGTTAGACATATCTTCTACCATTGAAGCCAGACCAGGCAGTCCTCTGCTATATATGTGTCAGGGGCCTTGGATCAGGTCTTGTATGCTGCCTGATTAGTGGCTCAGTGTCTGAGAGATCTCATGGGAGTCCAGGTCAGTTGAAGCTCCTGGTCATTTTATGGGGTCACGTTCCTCCTCAGTTCTCTCTCTCTCTCTCTCTCTCTCTCTCTCTCTCTCTCTCTGTGTGTGTGTGTGTTTTGTTTTGTTTTTCAAGACAGGTTCAAGACATGATTTCTCTTTATAGCCCCAGCTGTCCTGGAACTCACTCTGTAGACCAGGCTGGTCTTGAACCCAGACATCTGCCTGCCTCTGCCTCCCAAGTGCTGGGATTAAAGACAATCACCATCACTGCCTGGCACCCTCCTCTGCTTTTCCCAGCCTTTCCCTAATTCAACCACAGGGGTCCCTGACTTCAGTCCAATGGTTGGATGCAAGTATCTGCATCTGTTTTAGTCAGCTGCTTGTTGAGCCTCTCAGAGGACAGCCATGCTAGGCTCCTGTCTGTAGCACACCGAAGCACCAGTAACAGTGTCAGGCCTTGGAGCCTCCCCATGAGATGGATTCCAAGTTGGGCCAGTCACTGGACCACCTTTCCCTTAGTCTCTTCTCTATTTTTGTCCCTGCAGTTCTTTTAAGACAGGAACAATTCTAGAATTTTTGACTATGGGATGGCCACCCCATCCCTCCAATTGATGACCTGTCTTTCTACTGGAGGTGAACTCTATGAGTTTCCTCTCCCCACTGTTGAGCATTTAATCTAAGGTCTCTCTCCCTTTGAGTCCTGAGAGTCTCTCACCTCCCAGGTCTCTGATACTTTCTAGAGGATTCCTCCTAGGTCTTGCCCCCTAGGTTGCATATTTTCATTTATTCTACTGACCCTCCATGCTTCTCTCCTGTCTATTCCCCCTTTACCTGATCATGTTCTCCCTTTCCCTACCCCCTCTCCTCTCCTAACCAAAGTCCTTAGTCATCAGGGGACTGAAAATCAAAATGACCCCAAGATTCTACCTTACACCAATCAGAATGGCTAAGATCAAAACCTCAGGTGACAACACATGTTAGAGAGGATGTGGAGGAAGAGGAACACCCATCTATTGATGGTGGGATTGCAAACTGGTACAACCACTCTGGAAATCAATCTGGATGTTCCTCAGAAAATTAGAAATAGATTTACCTGAAGAATCAGCTATAATACCCTTGGGAATATACCCAAAAGATGCCCCATCATACCACAGGGACAGATGCTCCACTATATTCATAGTGTCCTTATTTGTGATAGCCAGAAGCTGGATTGCCCACATCAGAAGAATGGATACAGAATATGTGGTTCATTTACACAATGGAATACTACTCAGCTTTTTAAAACATGGGCATCCTCAATTTTGCAGGCAAATGGATGGCACTAAAAAATATCATCCTAAGTGAGGTAACTCAAACCCAAAAGGACATGAATGGTATGTACTCACTAATAAGTAGATATTAGCCAAAAAAAGTACAGAATACCTAGGATACAATCCACAGAACTCAAGAAGCTTAACAAGCAGAAGGGCCCAAGTGAGGACCCTTTAATCCCACTTGAGAGGGAGAAGAAAATAATCACAGTGGCATCCTGTTAGAGGCTACCTCTCTAAAGGTAATTAAAGCATCCCACTTCCAAAAGTCATGAATTGCCATTATCTTCTCAGTTAGAGGTAAGATCTACTTAAGATCTGCCCTTTCTATGATGAGATTTTTGTATGGCTTGGTCTAGTGAAGATCTTGTGCATGCTGTCCCTGTCACTATCAATTTCAATGTACAACTGTCATGTTGTGTTTAGAAAGACTATTTTGCTGTGGTGGCCCACTTCCTCTTGTGTTTACGACCCTTCTGATATGTCTTCTGTAATGATTCCTGAACTTTGATAGGGTAGAGTGTGATGTCCATGTCCCACTTAGGGCACAGCACCCTGCAGTCATCTTCTCTGCGTGGTGATCAGTGTGGTTCTCTGCTTTAATCACTATCCACTGCAGAAAGAACCTTCCCTAGTTAGGATTGAGAGATGTACATCCTTGGGTAGTACGATAGGCCTCTAGAGTCAATTCAATACTATGACAATTTATCAGAATAATGGAAATAATGGAATTTTTTTGTCTAGGGCTTATGACATACCTTATTATATTTCTTTTCATATATTATTATATTTCTTTTAGTATGATGGATATTTCCACAATACTGATCTTCCAAAGCCTGAGCATGTGAGGTCTTCCCATCTTTTGATTTTTTTCAGCATCTTTCTTCAATGTCCTAAAGTTGTCATTGCACAAGCCTTTCATATTTTTGGTAGGATTTATTCCAGAATATTGTTTGAGGGTACTTTTTTATTCCCTTCACTTGTTTATTGCTCTAAATAAAATTTAAATTGAACAGGGGACTGTGAGTGGACATCCTTGTATTGTATCTCCAGATTCTAGGAAGAAATGTTTGGATGATTCTCCAATGTGCATGATATTGGATATAGACTTCTTCTATACTGCTTCTATTATATTGAGATATTTCCCCCTTTATTCCTAGATTCTCCAGAACTTCTAACATGAAGAGATGTCAGGTTTTGATCTGTGTCGACTAAAACTATCATGTGGTTTCTTTGTATGTCATGGGTCACATGTATTGATTTACATGTCGTAAATCATTCTTGCATTTGCGGTATAATGTTTACTTGGTCAGGGTGGATAATCTTTTTGAAGAGTTCTTGAATTTGGCTTGCAAGTATTTCATTGAGAAGTTTTCCTGTCTACATTCACCACAAAGATTGGACTATATTTTTCTCTTTTAGTTGTTGAGTCTTTGCCTAGTTTCGATTTCAGGTTAATACCCTGAATACCTTAAACTTAATAATCTGAAATTAAAGGGGAAAAAGTAATGAAATACTTTCAAATTAAATACTGAAGAGGTCAAAGATTATTCTCAAAATATTCTTTCTCTAAGTCAATTTTTTCTCTTTACTGATTTAATTCTTCTCATCTTTCTTAACTTTTTAAAAGTGATTCCTTATTTATATAGTGGTACTATGAATTAATAAGGAAAAACTGTTATTAAAATACAAGTCAGAGCTAGGGACAGGCTCACTGGAACTAATGATTACTGGGAAAGCATGACGCTTGAAGAGCCACACTCAAATACCCAGAGCCAAGTTAAAAACGGACAGAGGCAGGAGTCTACCACTAATTACTGCTTTGGAATTTGGGGGCAGTGGATTTTCAGTGCAAGCTTTTTTTTTTCCCCTAAAAGTAGGGCTATTTTTCAATCCCAGACACAAAGCAGACAAATTGGTAGCAGAAGAGGAGTTATATTAGAAAGCTTAACAACAGGGCAGGAACTCTACTGTTCTATAGATTGTCTTCTTGAATATTTTAAAAGTCCTAACTAGCCCTTAGCCATGTCCTCTAGCATTGAGTCCAGAGGAGCTCTTTAGCTGAACTGTAGCACAGCAGATCTTATCACCATAGTTGGAGAAATAACACTTTGCTATGTCTAGTCATTTAGCTGCTATGGACTAATAGTATATGCTATGCTTTTATTAGATTCACATGTCTGTTTACATGACAGAAGAAGGTATCAGATAGAAGAAGTTTCCATATCATACTGTAGATCGTTGTGGGACACCAGGTGGTTGCTAGGAATGGAACTCAGTACTCTGGAAGAGCATCCAGTATTCTTAAACCCTGAGCCATCTCTCCTGCTCCTAAGTATGCTATAGTTAATGGAAGATAATATGAAATATGTGAGAGTTTATGTCTATGTTTGTTTTCAAAAGTAAAATAGAACTTGAAAATGTGAAGAGAGTACTTTATCTTTTATTTTAAAATAAAATTGTATTGCAATTCCATGAGATGTGAATGGAAGAGTGAACTTTCCTCAATACTTCAGTTTCTACTTGATAGATTACAGCTGTATTACCTGTGCTAAATAAGAAACATTCAAAGACAATTAACTACAACCTTGGTTTATGTTTTCTCTGTTACTAAAGCTCATTTTCTTTGAGCACGTGTGTCTGTGCCTGCGTGCTCATGTCGAAATACTAACAAGCCAAAATGAAAAGAAAAACAGGAGGTGTAATTGAAAGTTCAGTTTCTGTTTGATTCTGTTAAAAAAATCATTTCAATATGAATCAAAAACTAGTCATCAGTTAGATTCAGTTTAAATCCTAAAATGCTCTTCATTTTCACATTCATTTAGGCAGAGAAAGACCACAAGGGAGCATAAAAGAAAAGACAGGAAAGAGTGAGTAGAAACAGGAGAGAAGGAAGGACCAGAGGGACCTAGATAAGAGTGGGAATGTGGGGATCCACTTGCCTACTTCCCACAGCAGCCTTTCATGCGCTCCAGTGTGACCTTAATACAGTTACCTCATTTCTAAGCACCTTAACATCAAAATGTGAATTTTAACAACTAATTCATATTTCATCATTGCCATATTTTGTTTTGTTATCATATATTTTGATTCATTTATGTTCTGATTAAAATACATACAGAAGAAAAGGGAGTAAAATAAGGCTGGAATTTATACTCAGCAAGGGATTTCTGTGTGAAAAAAATCCTGTCTCATATATATACACACACACACACACACACACACACACATACACACACACATATATATATATATATATATATATATATATATATATATATATATATATAATTTTACACCTCCTGATTTTCTTTTTATTTTTGGTTTACCAGATTTTTGACAGCATGCATGCATATACACAGATGTTCAAACCAAGAAAATGAGCTTTTTTTTTTTAACAGAAAACATAAACTAGGTTGCTGTTAATTGCCTCAAAGGTTGGTTGTCAGTACAGGTAATACAACTATAATGTATCAAACCTGTAAATTTGTAAATTTCACTATTCTAAATGATATTTTCCATTATTTGTTCTTTGGGGATTAAAAGAATTGTGAAACTCTTAGTGTCTTTATCGGTTTAAGCTGCTATATCAAATGTATCTGAGCTGGCTAATTCAAACCACAAACATGAGCTTCTCAGAACTGTGGAGCATGAGAAGTATGAGATCTTCAACAGACAGAGAGCCTGCGAAAGTCTTACATCTAGTTTGCAGAAGGTCACTGTACTGGCTGGTTATGTGTGTCAACTTGATACAAGCTGGAGTTATCACAGAGAAAGAATTCTGCCTTGAGGAAATGCCTCTATGAGACCCAGCTATAAGGCATTTTCTCAATTAGTGATCAAGGAGGAGGATGCAGCCCATTGTGGGTGGTGCCATCTTTGGGCTGGTAGTCTTGGGTTCTATAAGAAAGCTAGCTGAGCAAGCCAAGGAAAGCAAGCCAGTAAGTAACATCCCTCCATGGTCTCTGCATCAGCTTCTGTTTCTTGACCTGCTTGAGTTCCAGTCCTGTCTTCCTTTGGTGATAAACAGCAATGTGGAAATGCAAGCTGAATAAACCCTTTCCTCCCTGACTTGCTTCTTGGTCATGATGCTTGTGCAGGAATAGAAACCCTGACAAGACAGTCTCTATATAAAGTGTGTTTGTGTGTGTACTTGGTGCTTGTGTGTATGTGCATGTGTGTGTGTGTGTGTGTGTGTGTGTACTTGTATGTGTGGGTGCATGTATGTATGTGTCTGTAGGTAAGTGTGTGTGTGTGGGGGGAGGTCACATAAACAAAAGCAGGTACCAAGTTTGTCACTGGACACCTGCATGACTCAATCTCCTTCCAAATAGCATCATTTGGGTGATGACAATGTCCTAATGTGCCTACAACATTTTCTGTAAGTTTCTACAATTGATTCAAGTGTTGCACAAGTGTATAGTTAAAATCAGGAGGTTTGTCCTTTAAAACTTTTTGAAGGACAGAGAAATGTATTATACCCTTCCCTTCCACCACACATATATTTGGCTCACCATAGAAGAGCAGTGTTCAGGCTTCACATAACCTTTTAGCTACACCATAATACTCAAGTTCAACATTGATATATCTGGGGCATACACATGAATACTGAATTTATAGGATCTCATCTTAAACATCAATATACAAGCTTTAAAAGTAGTTAGTTGAAATAAATTTTAATACAAGATGCCATAATTGTTCACCTGGATTCATTCTGATGGTGCCAGTGTTCATTGTGGAAAGCATTGTTACCCCATCAATTCCATTTTACTATAAAAAGTAACAAAAAACATGGTTGCAAGGAAAGGCTTCTTCTTTTTTTCTTTTCATATGCTAGAACAGACTGACACACTGCAGGAGCTTCTAAGGCCACCCTTGGAATTCATTAGATTCATTTGTGTTCTGATTTAAATATATACAAAAGAAAAGGGGTAAGAATAAGGCTGGAACTCAGACAGTAAGAAATTTCTGTGGGCATAAAATCTATTGTTAGAAAGATAAAGAGTAACCTTGCCTAGGAAGCAAACAAATAAAAAACTGCCCTGAGCTTGGTTCTTTTGTTAGGAAGTGCAAAACATTGCATTTGATAAAATTGTTTTAAGAATTACCAGAGGTCTGGGGTAGCATTAACTTCTTCCAGAGGGGATTTTCATTTTCTTCTGCCCTGCATCTCTAGGCACATGCTGGCTGTGCTTTCCAAATCCAATTTCAGGCACTGAGAGGTGTGATGGGCTGTGGAGATGCCTGACTTTGTTTTTGGAATTCTGTTCATTGTTGTTATGCCTTTATGGAGGCTGTTTAGGAAGGACATTTGATCAGCTCTAAATTTCAACTTTGATCCTCCTAAACCCAAAAATTACTCAAATGGTTTCTTGTAACCCGTTTTAGAATTGAAGTCATGTCCCCCTAGGGTCTCCTTATCTCCATCTCCAGGTCTACAGCCTGCTATTCGTCACATCTGTCAAACCTCCTTTCTATCCACTGTCTATTATTCTGTTTTTTTTTTCTATCTCACTTTATTGGGAACAAATGTTAAATGTTACATGTTTTGTATAATTTTAAATAATTCCCATTTTCAGGAAAGAATACAGTATGTGTGGAATTTGAAAACTGAGTCCAGGACAGCCTCGTCAAGCTCCTCAGTCCCACACAGAAAACCCACTCAGGGTTCCATTTATTACCATTTACATGACATGCCTGAGTCGTGTAAAAAACTGAGTTGGTTTTAGACTACTGAAAGGAAACCTTCAGCCTGAATCATTCATGATAATTAAAACAAAACTATTTGTATACTCACACATGTGGAATGTGAGCAAACCTTTTGTTTTAGTGGTTAGCCCATTCTGAGCTGACAGTAGGGGTTTGGATAAGAGCAAGAATACCATGAGCTTTATTCAGCGATGTCTTCAAATCTAGAATGAGTTCAAGTACACATTGTTACATGCCACTAATGACAGAAACAAAGTCTGAGGCCAGTCCATGTTGTCCTGTAATCATCCTGCAATGACTGTATTTAAAGAAACATCTACTGCCAATGACACTGCATCAACATTTGTGTTTCCAGCAGGCAAGATAGACAGTAGTTAGGTGAGACAGCTTCTGCCAGAACTCTTACAGTGTTTTAGTTTCTATCTATCTATCTATCTATCTATCTATCTATCTATCTATCTATCTACCTATCTATCTATCTATTGTTTTAAGTTTTATTTTTCAGTTGAAAGTATCACACATACATACATACACACATACATATGTACATACATATACTGTACTTTGTTCATACCCAATCCTCACTTTCTCACTGCAACTTCCCCACTAGTCCCCCAATATATTTCCCTCTCAACTTCATGCCCTTGCTTTATACTTTTAACTAAAATCAATTAATCAAGTGAGTCTAGTCAGTGCTTCCCTTTTGTGTATGGATATAGGGTCATCCACTGTGGCATGGGGAAATATTCTGTGGTCATTCTCCTTTAGAAATGTTATTCTCCCTGGCCCCAAAACTCACCAACTAAAATAGTCCTCCATGTAGAGATGGAGCCTTGGGAACCCCTCCATCCTCCATTTGAGCTGTGACCTGGAGCTAGTCTTTTAAGTGAGTATGTTGAGAGTTCAGGTATTCAAAGTAATGTTACCTCCAGCTGACAACACTTCACAGCAACCCTCTTCATCTTTTACTACCTAATTTCCTTTTATCTTTTATTGAAAATACATCATTTGCTCACATATGACACACACACACACACACACATATATATATATATATATATATATATATATATATATAGTCACCACTTTTCTGTCTCTCATTAGAAAATAATACAAGCTGAAGTGCTCAAGTGAGGACACCTCAGTCAGTCCCAAGTAGGAGAGAGAAGAAAGCAATCACAAGTGGGAAGGGGGGAAGGGACCTGGGAAGGAATGTGGATGGGGTGTGGAGGAGTATGGGGGAGAGGGGACTTGATCTGGTATTGGGTGAGGGAAAAGGACTGAAGCCCTGAGGGCCAGCAGAATGAATGTAAACAGGCAACCACAGGGAATAGGAGGTTGGGGGAATCCCCCAGAATGCACCAAAGACCCAGGAGGTAAGAGACTCCCAGAACTCAAAGGGAGGGACCTTAGTTGAAATGCCTGACAGTAGGGATAGGGAACTTATAGAGCCCACCTCCAGCAGGAAGACAAGACATCAAGTGAGGGATGGGGTTGTCATGCCACAGTCATAACTCTGACCCATAATTGTTCCTGTCAGAAAGAATTACAGGGATGGAAATAGCCTGAGGGAACAAAGGTTAAGCAATAGGCCCAAAGTGGGATCCAGCTCAAGGGGGGTGGGGGGGCCCGAAGGCCTGATACTATTACTGAAGCTATAGAGCGTTCACAAAAAGGGATCTATCATGATTGTCCTTTAAAATACCCAACAAGCAACTAAAAGTGTCAGATGCAGATATTTGTATCTATCCAATGAACAGAAGCAGCTGACTCCTGTTGTTGAATTAGGGAAGGCTGAAAGAAGTTGAGGAGAAGAGCGACCCTGTAGGATGATCAGCAGTCTTAATTAACCTGTACCCCAGAGATCTTTCAAACACTGTACCACCAAACAGACAGCATACACGAGATGATATGAGGCCCCCAACAAACAGACAGCAGAGGACTGCTGGGTCTGTGTTCATTCAGAGATGATGCACCTAACTGTCTAGAGACTGGGGGCCCCAGAGAGTTTAGAGGTCAGGTGGGGTGGGGGCTGGGGGCATCCACATGGAGATGGGGTGGAGTCAGGAGGAGGTATGGGACGTGGAGCAGTCAGAGGCTAAATGGTGGGACAGAGAATGGAATATGGAGTGTAAAAAATTAATTAAAAGTAAAATAAAATAAAATTAGAAGAAAAAAGAGAAAAAAACAGGCTTCTAAGAGATAACAATAAAACATAACAAAAGAAAATGTAATATTATAAAACAAAAACATCACACCAAAGTTGGATAGGTAAAGCAACAGGAAACATTAGCCCAAGACTCATAACCTCACTCATTCCCACACTCAGTAGTCCTATGAAAATGCTAAACTTTAATATATACATAGAAGCCCTAGTACAGACCTGTGCAGGTTGTGTGGTTGCTGTTTCAGTCTTGGTGAGTTTAATGAGTTTTGCTCAGTTGATTTAGAGAACCTGGTTCTCTTGGTGTACTCCATCTCCCTGACTCTAACACACTTTCTGCCTCCTCTTCCAGGAGGTTCTATGAACTATGAGGGTAGGAATTTGAGGTAGAAAGCCCATTAGAGCTGAATGTTCCAAGGTCTGTCTGCCTGTTTCCTCTCCTCTCCTCTCCTCTCCTCTCCTCTCCTCTCCCCTTTCCTCCCCTCCCCTTTCCTCCCCTCCCCTTTCCTTCCCTCCCCTTTCCTTCCCTCCCCTTCCCTCCTCTCCCCTTTCCTTCCCTCCTCTTTCCTCCCCTCCACTCTTTGCTCCCCTCTCTTCTCCCTTCTCCCCTCCCTCCTCTCTCTGTCTCTCTGTCTCTTTCTCTCCATAACCCCTCTTCCCCTTCCTCTCTCCCTCTCAGTGAAAATAGAAAGGTAATGTGAAATGAAATTCAAGGGTCTCCCAACATTCACAAGCAGCTTTTTGTGATGACACCAAGTCCATTTTTGTCAATAAAAAATTGTGATGTTGCTATTTAGAATGTTAAAGGTTTATTTCTGACATGGAAAAAGATGAAATTATGATGTAGATACTGGGATGGTAGAAAAAATGATGTTATTTTTATTAATTGTTTGTAAAAAGTCAACAGCCTCAAAACAGACTACTGATGTGGTGTAGTCAAGAAGTGTGTTTAATGGGCTCAATGATTGATCTTCAGGATGGTGAGTCACATAATTGCATGAGCTTGAGATGGGACGTCCATTTAATACTATGCGCAAAGCTATGGTAACTTTCTTTTCTCACTTTTGTAGTTACTGGAGAATTCTATAGAATGCACTTTGATCACATCTACTTTCTTCTCCCAACTGTTCCCACATTCAAGTTCCCTTCTCTACACATCCAACGTTGCAGTGATTTCTAATTATGTCTTCTAGAATACCTGGTTTTATTGGTAAATTTTTCATTATCTTTGTTATTTTACATACTACCATACAAGGGTATTGTCAGGCTCCTTGTCATGATCAAATAATAACTTGCAGCCTTTAAATAAAGTAAGTAACAAATAAAAGTAAACTAAATTATGTATATTAATACAAGTGCAATTTTGAGCCAACATTGGTCACTCCTCTCATGAAGAAACAGCTAGAATTTTTATATATTAATAATTCATATAATTATGAGAGGAGAACAAAAGCAGAAACTTACAGTGGGCAGGGAAATGTTAAATGGTAGAGACAAAAAACATGGAACTTTTCAGTAACAGAATTATCTCCTCTGCACATATTTGAGTAAGGAGCTCTAATGGTGTATGTCCTATTTCATAAAAAAGATTTGCCATTTGCTAGCATATAGCAGAAAATAATGATCTATTCTCATTTCAAACAAGTGGATGCAGAAGTTGTAATTTGTGTTCTGTGTGCGTACTGGAAGCAGCATACTTAAAAAGTTGAGGGTCGAAATTGACTGTAAGAACTGTAAAAAGTCTAAATTTAACGAGCTTTTGTAACCAGGGCAATTGCTCAGAGGACAATTTAAATAGTGAGAGAAGTAAGTGGTTTTGTGAAGCAATCCCATGTGAAATCTTCAGGAAGAAAGTGCAGTTTCTATTATAATAAATAAAATGAAAGCAAGGTCTGTGCTCCGGAGAACACAATGTCAGTGCGAATGAACTAACCAGGAGCTTGGATTGTAGCTCAGAACATAAATATTATGTCAGTCCTTAAAACAAATGATTTATGCTCTAACTTTGCATGCATAAATGAGCGACCCATTACCACCTGGTGACCAATAGTTTGTTTGGGATTTTTTTTTCCCTCCTAGTGATTTTTATTATTGAAACAATAAGGGAAAATGCTGCTGTGAACTCACAGTTGAGGAAATGAAGTTAGAACTATACATTACCGAGAATTCACATTTTCTAAACCTCTCAAAAGCCACTTGAGATTCACAGCATCGATGCCAACTTCTGTTTGTTCTCCTCTGTTGTTATCCGAAACCTAGGAGCAATTCTTGGAGAAACTGTTTCTGGTAAATGTATCAAAGAGGGAACTTTTTAATGATCCCTCAACTAGAGGAAAGGAGAGAGCTGGCTGTTTCTGCCCTGTGAAATCTTGAAAGGAAAAGATATGGGTGTTTTACTTCCTTTTTTTAATTGCCACAAGTTCCCAAGGTAAGCAAAAGATAAATTATTTGAGAAGAGAAAAAAGGATCGTCAAAAGTTGTTTGGTGTACTGAAGACCTTATTCACTTTCTAATATGTATTTATGGAAGTATTGAGCCACACCTTGCTTTGTAACAAAAAATACATCAAGAAGAATAAGTTTCTTAACTATAGTTGTTCAGATTCTCGTGGTGGAAAACAGTGATTTACAGGCAAGTCTGCCCTCAGGTTCTGGTCTCCTTTGAGAGGGAACATAATGTCATAGGCTAGTGAGGCTGTGCATAACACTCAAGGCTACCACATTTTGATTGATTTTTTTTTTCCTCCTAAGTTGTTTTCCATTATTCTATTATCATTGGTTCTTCTTAGTTGCAAAAAGTCTAATCAGAAGTGAGGTCCTTTCACATTAATCACTTTTATTAAAATCTTACCCGGGCACTATGTTACTTTTGTGTATTGAGGAGAGAGAGTATGGTGACTAAACAGGATGGATCTTGGAGGCTGGATTCTGCAGTATACTTAACTGTGTTGTTATCCTAGGACAGCCTACAGGGACTTTTTCTAAAGTTCACGGTTATCACCATTTATTAACTTTGGAAAATTGCATCATGTACCTAATCTGATTCCTGGCACATAGTTTGTTTTTGTTTTTGTTTTTTCCAGTAAAGAATAGTAAATAAGATAAATGAGAAAATGAGACATAAACACATCAGTTTTCTCTACACTGTGTGGAGGTCAGTGCACAACTGTGTGGAGTTGCTTCTCTCCCTCAACATTTTCATGGGTTCTGCGATTGAACTCAGGTGTCCATGACTTGGTGGCTGACTCCTTTACCCACTGCGTCCTTTCTCTGGAACTTATTTTATCATTTATTAATCGTGAGTGCAAACACATATATTAATGTGATGACAGGGATGTTTATCTTTACATTAAAATTAAAACCTTGGTGAACGCTGCTATAGGATACAGACTATTTACAATGCTTTCAAAGTTGAATGCCATTTCGCCACTGGAAAACTATGTTACTACTTAAAGGGCAACAGCACAGTCCTGGTGAGCTGTCCTGTGCAGACAACTTAACCATTTAAGTGATTAAGGGTAGTGTATTGTGAATGATATGAAGGGTTACACACTTTCAATGAGTACATCTAATGGATTCAGCATAATTTAAAAAAATCGTTTGTCATCCTTAATCATCAGGGAAATGCAGATCAAAACAACCCTGAGATTCCACCTCACACCAGTAAGAATGGCTAAGATCAAAAATTCAGGTGACAACAGATGCTGGCGTGGATGTGGAGAAAGGGGAACACTCCTCCATTGTTGGTGGGAATGCAAGCTTGTTCAACCACTCTNAAAAAAAAAAAAATCGTTTGTCAGTAATGTGAAACAATGGGAACATCCTTGTTCCCAGCCATTTCATTCAAAAGCATACCTTGGTCTGGTAGTCAACACATAGATACTAATAGGTCAGTCCTCCTGACTGCTTGGGATGGAGTCCCATTCTTAACTACTTTTCATCTCTTTCACCTTGCTGACACTAGAAAACTCACAGAGTCAAAGGATCATACTTTATTATAAGTATTGACAGCATGAATAGAAATTGTGGGATATCTCAATAGCACTAACATCATTATAATATGTTATAATAATACTAACATAGTAAATGTTGAATTTAATGGTTTATATACCTGTTTCTATGTTTGCTTATTCATTTAATTATTTAATTTATAGAGTTATTCCATAATAGACTGACCTTATATCTTTTCAATATTGCCAAGTGATTCTGGCATCTCTAGATAGTATAATTAAGATTTTTCCCCTCAAGCATGAAAGTCCTTACAACCAATCAAGAAGAGAATAGAAACAACCTGCTAAATCCCTTTGTCAATGTGTTGCTCATCAGCTGTATGTTCATGGCTGGCCCCAGTCTTATGTTTAAGCTTGTTCACTACTTTGCAACATATGTCTCTTGACTGTACCTTAGGGTTATTTTGAGTAGATAATTTCTCATCTTGAAGCAGGCAGAAGATTTTCTGTATCAGATACTATATATGCAAAGCCAGTATTAGTAATGATTATGGTGTTGACTTGAAGAATACAAGTATTTTTTCTGAAAACACATATACTGGGGATTCAGCAAAGGTAAGATGATGGCAGTTTTGGAAGTTAACAACAGTGGCCTTTAATGATGCTCAGAACAGAAACATATGCAGTAATATGTCTCTGCTTCAAATTTCATGGAATTGCTCCTATGCCAAAGCTTGGATCTTAGTATAAGAACGCATTGCTTTTCTTCTCTTCTCTTCTCTTCTCTTCTCTTCTCTTCTCTTCTCTTCTCTTCTCTTCTCTTCTCTTCTCTTCTCTTCTCTTCTCTTCTCTTCTCTTCTCTTCTCTCCTTTTCTTTTCTCTAACAAAAATCCCTCTTTGTATATATTTCAAGTGGCACAATCACTTAACTATCAAAAGAATTAATAAGTTTGGCATAAAACATGGTATCCAGAATGAAAACGTTAAATCATGGTGTCAGTTAAAGATAGATATCATGTTCCATTCATTTGTGGAAGATTTCATCTCCTTTGTAGAGGTAAGTTTCACATGGTGGTAAAACCGATTTGCTCTCTATAGAGTCTGGTCCCATTTCTTGTTATGTCAGTCTTTAAAGTATCCTGTCTTTCAAGTCAGAAAACGTTAGATCTTTGTTGAGTCAATCTTGTTTTTAATTTCTGATCAATGAGATTTCATTCCTCATAAAAGTTTATCTGGTTTTGTCAGGCTTCTTACATCCAACTCATCTAATTGAATCATTAAATATATCTTTAAAATTCCCTATCAGGTTTGATCGAGTTATTGGAAATAACTGTGCACACAACAGAGATGATCATATCTAATACATGGAGAATTTCCAGGAGGTGAATTAAACTTCTTTGTGGTTGGTTTCCTTCAAAGAGTATTACTGAGATGGATTTTTTGCACTATTATCAGTATAGATTCAGGAGATGGCCTTATTTTCCAACTATGCATCAAGACTGTACTGGATTGACTAGAATCTTACAGAAGTCGGGACGCTAGCTAGAATACCATAATGTGGCCTAACTTTGACAATGAATCATTACTGTAAAGAATGAAAATAAGATAATGAGTTGATTAATAATGCTTGGCGCACGCCTTTAATCCCAGCACTCGGGAGGCAGAGGCAGGCAGATTTCTGAGTTCGAGGCCAGCCTGGTCTACAAAGTGAGTTCCAGGACAGCCAGGGCTATACAGAGAAACCCTGTCTCGAAAAACCAAATAATAATAATAATAATAATAATAATAATAATAATAATAATAATAATGCTTATTCAAGGAAACCATCAAGAGTGATTAAACATCTTGAATTATAATGACACTCTTCCTGTTATTTCAGAGATCGAGATATGACAGGTGTCTTCCTAACCATGAAGCAAGCACACTTTGAAAGGTGTATGATCTCAGAAGATGAGTCTTCATTGTAATGTATGCAGCATCATGATTTTTTAACTCCCGCCTTTGCAGGTGACCTTTAAAGAGTATCATAGGAAGAAGACCTATTTTAATAGAAACATTTGCCAGTTGTGTGGGCTGTTTTCTTGTGGTGTCCTCAACTCCTTTGGTTCTTACAGTCCTTCCTTTTCTTCTTCAGCTGAGTTCCATAAGCTCTGCCTAATATTTGGCTTGGGTTTCTGCACCTGTTCCAGTCAGTTGTTGGATAAAGCCACTGATGACTATCATGTGGGGGTATGGTCTACTAGTATAGCAAAGTAGCATTAAGAAACATTTCATTGACTTTTCATCTAGCTTTCTCTCATGTCTATCTATCTATCTATCTATCTATCTATCTATCTATCTATCTATCTATCTATCAACTATCATCAATCTATATTGTGGACCTGTTTGGTTCTATCCTAGGTCTCTGGACTATCCAGCCTCTGGTTCCTGGCCCTACAAGCTGTGAGCTACATCATGTTATGGGTCACAACGTGGACCAGTAATTGATTGGCCACTCCATCCCTGCATCACTATTACCCCAGCATATGTTGCAGGCAGGACAGAATGTAGGTCAAAGGTTTTGTGGATGTGTTTACGTCCCAATCTCTTCACTAGAATCCTTGCCAGGTTACAGAAGATAGCTGGTTCTGACTCTATGTCCCCCATTACTAGTGTCTTCCTTATAGATTTCTGGGAGGTTCTTCCATTGCACTAAGCTTCTACCAGGTTCTTGAAATGCCTCACAATTCCAGTTGTCTCTCTCAGTATTCTGCCTTCATCCCCCAAACTGTTTTTTCTTGCTCTTATATCTGCCTGCCCCCAGTCCATCCCCCAAATTTATTCTATTTCCCCTTCCCAGAGACACCCACATATCCCAGGTCCCATGAACATTGGGTAGATTGTAGTTTGAATGTTCTTTACTTTATAGCTAATAACCACTTATAAGTGATTACATACTAGGCTTGTCTTTGTGGGTCTCAGTTACCTTAACTCTGGAAAAATTATTTTCTAGTTTCATCCATTAGACTCAAAGGGGCTCACAGAAGTGACTGAACTGAAAATCTGGGAGCCTGACTGGATCTGATGTAGGTTATCTGCATATTGTAGTTGGGTAGCTTGGTCTTCATGTGGGATAGCTGTAAGTAGGAGCTGAGCCTGTTGCTGACTCTTTTGCATCCCTTCGAGACCCTTTTTCTCCTACGAGGTTGCCTCATCCAGCCTTAATATGTGAGGATTTGCCTTGTCTTATTGTGGCATGATATGCCAAGATTGGTTGATATTCTTGAGGGTCCTTCCATTTAATGAAAGGAAATGGAAGAAGAATGGATCTGGGGAGGAGGGGAGGTGTGTGTGGAGAGACTCGGTGGAGAAGACAGGGGAAACTGCTGTCAAGATGTAATATATGAAAAAAGAATAAAATTTTAAAGTATGTTTGTTTTTTTAAAGAACATTTGTGTACTGTGGTTTGGGGGAGGGACAAAGGTTGCTCATCTCATCAATGTGTCAGCTGCCTCATAAACCCATGCTTAAAAAAAAAAAAAAACTCAAAACATGACAAGTCAGTGGTCTCTCCAGCTGCCCTCTTATCTTTTCTGCATATGTAGGCTGTCCCATTGTTCTCTCTTGCCATAATAAACCTTGTGATTTTATTTGATCTGCTGTGGAGTTCTTTTCTTTTTCTTCTCTTTTCTGTTCTTTCTCTCTTTCTCTTTCTTTCTCTTTCTTTCTTTCTTTCTCTCTTTCTCTCTTTCTCTCTTTCTCTCTTTCTCTCTTTCTCTCTTTCTCTCTTTCTCTCTTTCTTTCTCTCTCTCT
The DNA here is from genome assembly GCA_902729485.2 of Mus minutoides. Taxonomy (NCBI): domain Eukaryota; kingdom Metazoa; phylum Chordata; class Mammalia; order Rodentia; family Muridae; genus Mus; species Mus minutoides. Next base: position 21,977 of record CACVCL010031144.1, read on the forward strand.
CTCTTCCTTCCTTCCTTCCTTCCTTCCTTCCTTCCTTCCTACCTTCCTTCCTTCCTTCCTTCCTTTCCTAGATTATAAACTGTCTTTTTTGTTTGTTTGTTTTTGTTTTTTGAGACAGGGTTTCTCTGTATATCCCTGGCTGTCCTGGAACTCACTCTGTAGACCAGGCTGGCCTCGAACTCAGAAATCCGCCTGCCTCTGCCTCCCGAGTGCTGGGCTAAGTCCAATGGAAGTTCTTTGATACTAAGGCTTGTGAAATTACTGTGTATAGTTTTATTAGCCAAGAAGTCTGAGAACTTGAGGAGTTGATTTAACAGTTTAAATCTCACAGAAGACAGAGGAGGCAAATCCTTCTTCCTTGAAGAAGAAAAACAAAACCCCAGTCTTTTCCCTTCACACCTTCTAATGAATGAGTTGTGGATAATTTTATGTATTTTTTTCTGACTTAAGTGTGCTTTTCATTTAAAACATACTTCTACAGTGGCTCCTGTACCAAATATACAGGTGACATTAGCCAGATAAGCTCATGTTTAAAGTTACTGACCAGAAACAGTACAGAAAGTCTTTTGTTTGTTTGTTTCTGGCAAATCATTCCATACTAGAAAACCACCTTTTCAAGTAAGGATTTTGTCATTTAAGTGATAACCAATAAACAGAACATAGCTACATGTAATAATTGCTATTTTTGAACTACAAATAAGGTTTTCAATATTAATTTTCATTTTTAATGCATGACTAATGAGAAAATAAAAACTATAATAGTAAACTGTGATTAATTCTGGAAGAAAATCTATAGGTATTTAGTTTAGTCTTTAGATCTCAAAACTGGTAAGTGTGATTTAGAAAGATAAAGTTTCACTATTTCAGCCTTCCTGTTCCTCAGAGCTTTGTCACTGTCCAGCCATTTCTCCAGGAATGTTTAGTGCAATAAACGGTTGAATCTAAGGACACAAGAATAGATTCTTTGGACTTATATTTAGCTGCATTTACTTGGGAGCTGGTTAGTTCAATGTAAAGGTACATAATGCATACTTCCATTATTAGAGTTATCCAAGTAATTCCTTGTTCCAGTGCTTGTTCAGGTAACAAGTCTTCCTTGTGGTTTTAATTCAGTCCATTAAGGGCAATCCTGAATTGAGCAATGAATTTTTTCTAAATATCAAAATAATAATTGATGAAAAGTTTTGTTTCTCTTATTTTAATTGAGTATAATTACCATTCTATGTGGTTTCTGTATCAACATGTATTTCACAATCACTGACTACAGTCTGCATTTTTAATATTGAATAATTTTATTTATATTTGAGAATTTATGTAAACTGTATTTATATCATACCCCCTCTCATACCTCTTACCATACTTGCTCCCTCTCAAATTCATGGCCTTCCTTTCCTTAAAAGGAAAACACACACACACACACACACATACACACACACACACACACTGTAGAGTACATTTAGTCTTCCTCGTATGTACAAATATTGTAGGGTTGAGTTCTTGGTGTTGCATTGTTAATAGGGGTTCATCCCTGGACAGACTGCTTCTTCTTTTAGCAGTTATTAACTGCTATGGCTTATCATCTAGGATGGAGATTTTGAGATTTCCTCCAATGCTGTTGTCATGCCAACTGTTACAATCACTGTGGAGGTCATATTTCCACACATATATTGCCGAGATTTCAAGGGTATAGCTTCCCTGTCATGAATAGATGACCTCATCTCATATCAGACTTCCGGATCCTCAATTTCTTACAATATTTATGCTCTCTCTTCCAAGATGTATCCTGAGCTTTAAGTGTACGGAGTGTGTGTAGATGTGTCAGCTGGGAACAGTGCACCTCATAGTCAATTCCTCTTTGCAGTTGCCCGGGAGTTGATTTCTATAATGGTCTCCACCTGCTGGGAATAGAACTTCTTGGATGTGGTATGAGAGATAATAGACCCCTCAAAATAATAATAATTAAAATAAAGACAATTGACTTTGCCCTTGGTAGCCACCTAGAATTTGAAGGTAAGTCTTTATTGCTGAAGATACCAATCACTTCGAACATATTACTTCAAGGAACTGAACTGAAAAGACATCAAAGCTTCCTCCCTAAGGAGCAGCTCTCATAGCACCACAATAGCAGGGATTCACACCGGGGACTGCAGCCAGCCAACTGTGGCTTAGACCCTAGAGCGCAAGCTACCAATGCGGCTTTCCTAAACTATTATCATTAATTATCCTTACTTACATACTTCCTGATTCAGAAACAGTAAACCGGATAGCATTGACTACTTAGCTGGGAAATTCAAATGTAGATTGAGGAGTATTTTTAAAAGATAATGTTAATTATTTTAAACAAATACATGAAGGGTTATTAGAGGGGAATGGATATAATTTTAAAGGGAATCTTAAAAAAAAACATTGTTACAGAAAAAATATCTGAATAAAAGGAAATGCTCTTTAAAAAGTAACATTAAAAAATAATAGTCTTGTCTCTTAATTTTTAATAGAATGATACTAAGATATGGATAGGATAGGTAGAATACAAGGAGGTAAAATTTCAATGAAAATGATTAAATTCAGAAATATACCAATCCTATAAGTATCAATAGGTTTCCTTTATCATGTCTATAAAATATAATTTTTAATATGAAAATGTAGACTATAGAAGGATTGTATGTTTCTGTGTCTTTGTGTTGTACTCTGGGTTATTGCAGTGAATAATTCTACTCTCTTCACATTCTTTAAGATTTTTCTGTGAATGACTTCTTTCCTTGTATTATGACCAAATTGGTATTTATTTTCTACGATACATTTTGACATGTGTTGTTCTAACAGCTGGATTCAGATTTTAGAATCAAAATTTTAATTTTATTGTGTACTACAAAAACTAGTTAATTTCTTAAAAGCAAAGTGAACATTGGTATAGTTCATAGGCTTTATAGTGTTGTTTAAACAATGGTTTAAAGCCAGAATCACATGTGTTAGTGAATACATTTGGGCTTTAAAGCTGACAGGTGAAGGGCTTTTAGGACACAAGGTTGCCAGGTTAGGAATTCTATAAATATTGATAAAGGTGCCATAAACTGAAGAATATATTAAGTAATAATATTATTTTTAATTAACTTAAGACTATAATATAATTACTTCTTTTTCCCATTCTCATTTTTCCCTCCAAGCCATCTCATGCTTGCCCTCCTGTCATTTTGACTCACAACATAAAAAGAGAGCTGATCGAGTTGAGGAATAAGAGACTCATAAATTGTCATTGAAGTTAATATGTTGGTAATCATTCTGATACATGAATTTGGAAATAACCAAATAAATGAAACAAATTTTATTCCAGGAAAGAAAAGCTTTTGCACAAATCAAATACCACTTGAAATAATCCACTTTATTAACAATTCTAAAGAGAAAAAAATCATGTGATCCCATCAATTTATATGGATAAGATTAGTTATTCTTGATGAAATTCTGAATAAAATGGTGTTTGTATTTCCTCCAAGAAGTGAACTCTTGAAACTTAATAAAGAACACCTGCTAAAACTTCTAAAGGCAGCATAATCCAGAGCAGCCAGAGGTGAATGCATCCTTACATGGAGAAAGGATAGCCTCTCTTGTCTGTTTTATTAAACATAGCAGGAAACTGAGAGACAAAACAATAAGAAAATAAAATGTAAATCTTGATAAGAGCAGATGAATTTCTCCTATATACACAACTGACATATTGATGTAGGAAAATCCAAGGCAGCTAAACAATCTCCTAGAAATAGGAAGTGAATCTTACAGAGTTGTAGAATGAAGTTTAAAACATGCACACACACACACACACACACACACACACACACACACACACCCCACCCACATTAATTCTCTGGTTTTTCCATGAGCATTTTAAAACTAAGATAGAAACCTTGGGTTTTGCAGCAGCTACTAATGAGTATAAGAAGGCATATTCTAGCTTTTTATGCTGACAACTGAAAAGAACAGGCCTTCACTTTTCTGAAGAAGAAATGGAGTGAGAGTAAATCTGGGAGAGAGGAAATGCTTGGGGAAACTGAGGGGAGTGGAGGGAGGAGGAATTCTGATCGGTATGAGAGAGGAATCTATTTTCAATAAAAATAGACATAGAAAGAAACCTACAAATACATTCATGTTCGAAACAATGTATTCTGTCTCCTTCCATCTCCTTCAGCAATCCTGCTAGCCTGCACCACTAGGGGCAACTCTACCTGAGATTCCTAGCAGTGGGGGATATGGATCCTGTAGTGGCCAATTACTGCAGTCAGGCAGGACTTCCAGTGGAGGCAAAAGGATGGCAAATCACTCCCAAAGCCTTCAACCTAAACTGTGTCCTGCCTACAAGATGTGTTGGGAGGAAGATAGAACAGAGACAGAGGGAATGACCAATCAATGACTGCCCCAAATTGAGATCTATCCTATGGGCAAGAACCAATCCCTGACACTATTAATAATATTGTTATGCTTGCAGACAGGAGTCTAGCATAACCGTCCTCTGAGAGGCTCCTCCCAGCAGCCAATGGAAACAGATGCAGAGACTCAACAGTAAATCATTACATGGAGCTAGAGGAGTCTTATGAGTTGGGAGAAGGACTGTGGGACATGAAGAGGACAGAACTCTACAAGAAGACCAATAAAGTCAAGTAATCAAGACCTTTAGAGACTGAACCAACAACAAAAATATGAGCATGGCTTGAATCTAGGCCCCCAAGCCATATGAACAGCTTGCTTTTCATGCGGGTTCCCCAACAACTAGAGCATAGACTGTCCCTAAATTTGTTGCCTGCCTGTGGATCCAGTTTCCCTAATTGGGCCGCCTTGTCTCTCCTAAGAGTATGTACCTAGTCCTACAGTGGCTTGATGAATGGGGGGTGGGGAGGGGCTCCCTCTTCTCAGAGGAGAAAAGGAGGGATTATAGGAGAGAAACTGGGAGAAACAGGGGACTGATATTGGGATGTAGAATGAATAATAAATAAAATGGGTGCTCATGGCTTTGTTTGATTTTCTTAAATCACCTACTTTCTAACTTTTGAACCTTTCTGCCTAAAGTTTTTCTGAAAACAAAATAAAATACTTTATAAATCCATTATGAGACTATCTGATTTTGAGCTGATAGATTTAAAAGTTTATGTCCATTGCTCATGATTATTGAGTCTGAATAGATATACACCAGGCTTATACATGTCTATTAATCTTTTGAATACATTTGTTTGTTTTTATTTCTTCTAACCTGATGCTAACAGAGTTTTTGCATGATTTGACCTTGTCTCAGTCCTTAGTATAGTTATTACATTTCACTATTTTCTATTTTGAAAGTTGTTCCAGTGTTTCCAACATATGTTTTACTTAAGTGAATTTTAAATGGTTATCAGAGTGGTTGTGCCTACTGCTGCCAACTTTGGTCAGAGTGATATGAATCTCTCACTTTCTTTCACTTCTTATAAAACTTTTTAACTTGAATGACATGCATGTATATAATTTTTATTAAACTTGTCATTCACTTAGTGTGTGAATAAAGTATATAGCCATATAGCTTGAAACAAGTCAGATATTATTTTTATTTGCATGTATTAATATTTTTCTGTGTGCATGTATGTGCACCATATGTGTACAGTGCTCTATGAGGCCATAAGAGCTCACTGGACTCCCTGTAACTGGATTTACAAATAGTTGTGACCTAACTTGTTAGTGTTAGCAACTGAACCCCGATATTCTGAAAAAAGTATCACAGCCTCTTGACCACTGAGCTTCATCTTTGGCCCAAAATTACATTGAGATTAGAGAAGAATAAGAAAAATTGAATCTATTTTACTTTTATGTATTCCTCTTCTATTACTTTTCTTTTACATAAATTTGGGTTTGCTAAAAGAAAAATTGCATCAGACAACCATTAAAAACTATATTCAGCTGAACAAGTAGAAACTTAAATCAACCCAGTTGAGGCAAAGTTACTAGCTATCCATATAGCTTTGTAAATATTTGAGCAAGCTCAAACTGGACATTAGTGACAGTGCTGGTTAGTGTGATTCTACCATTTGTCTGTTCACCATTGGTGAACACTTAGCTAGGCTTTCATCTGCAGAGAGAACATCTCACACCAAGTAACAGAGAAAGTGTATGTAAGAAGAAAGACATAGAACTACACACAAACATACACACAGACACACACATGCACACACACACACACATAGAGAGACAGAGAGAGACAGAGAGAGAAAGAGAGAGAGAGTTTATTTAGTGTTGCTTACATGAAAGTAGCTAGAGAACGGATCTCTTGGGATTGGCTGCCTGATAAATGCCTTGGAACCTTAGAACAGGAGAAAGTCTCTCACTGCTCTTTACTAGGAATGGAGTCTTCTGTAACTTCCCTCATCTAACCTGGTCTTATTTAGGCAACTAAATTGCTCAATTTTCATGACTGCAACTTCCCTGCCATGTGTAGAAGGCACCATCTGGCAGCTGGTATCTGCTCTTCTTTCTCTTACAGCTTTTTCTTTTTTGCTCCCTCTTCCATGCTGTCCCTTGTCACTTACTAGGAGCAGTTGCTCTATAGATGTTCTAATTAGGGTGGGGCACCCAAGAGGCACCCAAGAGTCCATGATGTTCCCTGAACCTTAGTTGAAGAGCTTGCTTTGCAAACGTTCTAATTAGGACTGGCCATCCCACAATTCATGATGTTCTCTAAGTTGAAAGGACTGCTTTGCAGATGTTCTAATTAAGCGTGGACACCCTGTAGTCAAAACGTGCAGCCAGTTTCCTTCCAATTAACATTTTAGAATTTCACTTTTTTTCTACTTTTCATGCATGATTTCCTAAATAGAATATACTAAAAATTTCAGATTCACTCCATCATAAGTATGATGTCTCATGTCTCCATATCTCATCTTGATTCAGAAATTGTTGCTTTGTCTTGGGAAGTGAAGTTCAAATCTGACCTGTTTGGGTACATGTTGTCTTCTTTTGATGTACTTTTGAATTTTCTCAATACACAGTTTACAGTTTATTGTTGGTTTCAGAGCTGTCTCAATGATAATCCAAATATTTTCTTTTAGCATGTCTGTGAATGATTGTGTTTAGCCATATACATTCATGTATATGAGCATACATTTGGATGCTCAAAGTTTTTCTCCTTGGAAACTATTCATCTACTTTCCATGGGTACAGAGCTATCTATGTAATCTGGTGTGGGTGTCTCACAAGTCCAAGGAATTCACTGGTCTTTGTCTCCCAGCACTGTGGTTCAAGCACCTGGGTTTTTCATGCTGGATCTGAGGATTGCATGCAGGATCCCATGGTTTCATGACAAGCATCTTGCTTACTGCCTGCCAGCTCCAGTGTAAGCAATTCTGTTCCTCATGTTCTTTCTTTTCTTCCTGCCATTCCAATTGCACATATAACACAGCCTTAGACCTCCAAACCTTCCTGACTGTTGTGTTAATCAACTGCCTTGTTGTATTGAAGTACTCATGAAAGTCGACATGCATTTTGGTAAGAGTGCTTTTTACTTAGTTGTGATGGATCTGATCTCTTTCTTAGTGTCTCCCATCCAGAGAGTCTGGTGATGAGATGGTATATCCAGGCAGGGCAGCACAGAAAATAAGAACTGTTTGACTTCCCAAGCTACTGCATTAGTAGTTTTAAATGTTATTTGCTGTATTGAAGCAATCACTTTCTAATAGACAGCCACTGATGGTGTATGAGTTTGCGTGAGACTCCTTTAAGTAAAGGCTTCTTCCCCTTTTGGCAGTCTCTCTATGAGCAACAGGTGGCAGTAACAAATGCAACCAAACAAACCAAACATACCCGTGCATACATGCACATACATACACACACAAATCTCCCAGATTTATGTTTATCTGGTATTTTGTGTTTTTACTACTTTGGTTAGCTTGCTTATTTATTGTAAAGAACAAGGCAATTAAGAACTCTGAAGAGCTTCAGAATTAATTTCAGGCAGCTTAAATCTAATATACATAGCTGTAAGACTATTTAATTCTATAACAGTCATGATCTTTCAGAAAGAATTGGTTCTCAAATCCTATTGTAGTATCAAAAACTCTGTGGTTAAAATTAAATCTGTAGCTTAAATTATTCCCTGTTTGCACATACAATTAAAATGACAGCAAAAAGTCACCACTAGATACATTATCTAGTTCCTGTGAAAATATGAAATTTCAGATAAAAGCACTTTGACCATTTTTAAGGGTGAAGCTTGATATCCATTTTAGCATATTTATAATAAGATGTATTGTTTTATCTCCAATATTTACTTTGCGGTTGATAAAATCATTAATTATCCATTGTGTTTTAATAGCTGTTACAAGATGTATTAATTCTAGTTTACTGACTTACCAATTAAATCTAGCAGTTAAGCAGGAGATAAGACTTGTAACAGCAAGATAAATCAGTTGTAGAAAGGCCAGGCAATAAAGATTGACACACTCTTTATAACTCATTAGCAATATTTTTTACTATCTATCTATAGCTTGATGAGCAAATTTTATAAGATAATTAAAAAAAATATTCTCTAAGGCATATAAAAATAACCATCACCTTAAAGATTTAAGCTAACATAAGAATAGTATGGAATGGGAGATGCCTTTAGACCTGTGATGGATAGCACGTCCCAGCCAATGAAATCAATCACGTGCATATCACAGAAGTGGATTCTCATACAGACCATTGCAATGGTCAGCATGCAGTTAAAATATGGTGTCATGCCTTGTGGGGAATTGCATGCTGGTCTCCAGTCCAGCTGAGGTCTGAACCCTGATAGTCATAATTCACCTACATGACACGGTAGGCATTCCCTAATGCTCCTGGAACTCAGGCCCCTGCCTAAGGTACCACCTCCCACAGCCCCCACAAGAGTAGCATGGTCAGTAGTGACATAAGCAATGGCCCATGCTTCTGACCTTCAGGCTAAACTCCTCCCCAGTTACCTAGCAACAGTAAAGACCATAAAAGGGGTTGTTAAACTGCCACCCAGCTCCCTAGTTTACTCTTATTCCTTTGTCCTCTCACCTCTCACTTCTTTCTCTTCTTCCTTTTCTGTCATTTCTCTCCCCTCCCCTCCCCTCTTCTCTCCTCTCCCCCCTCTCTTCTCTCTCTCTCTCTCTCTCTCTCTCTCTCTCTCTTCTCTCTTTCCCCTGCATTTCTATAATAAAGCTCTTAAACTATAGTCTCTGCTCCTTCAAGTTCTGCTGCGCACTCTAGACGGTGTTGGGAACCTCTTCCTTTATCCCTCTCTCCAGTATCCCTGGGGCTACAGGGTGTGGTCCTGGGGACTTGCCCCTTCTCCACCCCCCCGCAGTCAGAGGCTTAGATGCTCACCTGGAAAGCATCCTTGCAGCCCCCCAACGCCTGCATCTGCCTGCCCAGAGCACAGGAACTCTGGCCAGACTTTAGGGCCCTTTTCCTTTCCCCCTCTTCCCCAGGGCTCTCCCAAGGTCTCCCCTTTATTTTGTTCCCAACAATCCCTCAACACTTGCTGGTGAAAATCATGCCTGTTCTCTGCTGTCTGTGCATCCCCCACTCTGTGTCTTAGTTCCAGGACTTCACATGATGAAAGGTTGGTGAGCAGATAGATCCGTTACTGATGGAATATGAATATATCACTAACAATTGAGGGCATAGTCGTAACAACAGTTGCGACACGCCTCTGGTAATATCTGTTAGTTTTGTCCTCTCAACTCCTGGAGCCAACTGCATTGCTTATGGGATTGTTTAACCTGTCAGTAGCAAAATCTCATGAAAACACCCTTTCCCTCACTTTGTTCTTCACATCTTGTTCTACCTGGGCATCCAGAGGCTCTGGACCACATCGCTATCACCATCTTTTGTTGGGGTCCACTGCCTGCAGTGGACGGGGTTCCTGGAGGATTGGCCCGAAGCTGATATGAAACTAAGGGAATGGGGGAAGAAAGAAGATCTCCAAGGCTACATGGTTGCTTCTGCTTAGAATGACTGTTTAATGGTGGACAAGCATTTGGGGAAAAAGGAAGGGAAAACCCGCCCCCAGTCTTCTGCGCAGGCTTCTGGAGTTTGGCGGGAACCCTGAAGTATTGTGATATCTCGCAGGTGGGCTGGTGGTAGGTGGGCCTCCGGTAAGCTGCTGGGCGGAGCCGGGGGATCTGGGAGACACACAGAACTTGGCTTGGGGGGGAGGACTATCTCTTAGCCTAACTAACAAAACAACAGGTGCCATCAGGTACGGCTTTCTCAAGGCTTTGGTCTTAGCACCAACTATGTTGGTGGAGAAGGGACACCACAATCTTTATTCCAATACACTAGTTCTTGATCTTGCATATGTTTTTCACTTTCAAGGTCATTCATAATTGGTGCCTTTCCAAAATGGTTACAATGGATTCCAGGAACTCTTTTTTTTTTTTTTCCTTCATTACTTTCTTTTTTTATTGGATATTTTATTTATTCACATTTCAAATGTTATCCCCTTTCTTGGTTTCTCCTCCCCAAATCCCATATCCCATTCCTCCTCCTCCCTGCTCCTATGAGGGTGCTCCCCCACCCATCCACCCACTCCCACCTCACTGCCCTGGCATTCCCCTACACTGGAAAATTTAGCCTTCACAGAAACAAGGGCCTCTCATCTCATTGATGCCCAACAAAGCCATCTTATGCTACATATGGAGCTGGAGCTATGGCTCCCTCTATGTTCCAATACTCTACACATCTACAGCTTGTTATTTCATTCGTATCTCACAGACCATTGCCTCTGCTCATGTTCTCTCCCTCCTGCACATGCTGCTCACAGTGCTAGAAACCCTCCATGCTCTCTCTCAGATCATTCTACCCACACTAAATAGTTTCAATCAATGTGTAAATTAGTATATTCCAATATGGGAGATATATTCACTGTTACATATTATAAAACTTTACCAGTTTGCCACAACAACATGCCAACCTTTCAAGAATCAAGTTAGAAGGCATTAATAAAACTAACTTAGAAACATGAAGTGCTGACATCTCGCGTTTCCCTCATTCCTGCCATCTCCTGTGGTACACTTGTGCACTGCATGTTACCACTATATATTAGCAAGACTGTTACTTGGAGGGAAGGTAAGAAACTGTAAATTTTGATCAAAAATCACATAAACAGAGTAAACTATTGAAAACTCAATTAACCTAATTGCATGCTCCAGCCTGCTTAATCTGGTTTCTAAACCTCAATATGGACAGGATGTATCCATAATAGTAGCTATCTACCTCCATTTCTTAGAGCAAGGTAGGTCTCCTCATTTTTCTCTCTTTCATTTTTCATAACCTATTAAAGTTATATTAAGTCTATGACAAGGAGTATTGTGGTTTGTTTCAAGGCATGGACGAATCTCAAAAGAATTATGTTGTGAAAGAAGAGCATGTACAATTTATTTTATATTAGGAAATAGCAAATATGTAAGTATAGCCAAAAGCTTCCAGAAAGAAAATACAGATGTCAAATGATTCGAAGTGGACTTTCTGGATTGAAATACATTTCTGTATCATGACTGTGGTGGTTCATTTAAAAGCATATGGTTTTCCTTTTATTCATTGAATAGTAGTTAAAACATTAATTTTATGTAAATAATAAAATAATCTGAACTGAGAGAGTGTAAAAGTGTGATCAGAATACACTGTATAAATTTTTCTTTACAATAAAACCAGGGAAAAATAATAAAAAATAGTCTAAACTGAATTTCATCAGTAACACATCTTCAGTATAGAATAGCACCTATTTCAAGGTGATTACTTCTGCTCTAGTATTTAGAAATTTCCAACTGTCACTGGACTATACAACATATTCTAAAGTCATTCTTTCTTGTTGTAAATTCACTTCCTTACAAAGAAATTACAATAACATTTTTATAACAGAAAACATAGTAACTCTATATAGTGTCAATATATCTTTAATTTTTCATGCTTTAATGTATTTCATGCTTGTCCAGAGTCTTTACAAAATCCTAATAATAGACAAAGAAGATGGCTTAAAAATTATTTTTTGCAAATCTTAAAAGTCTTCACGTAAGTAATATTCACCAATTTCTCCTGGGGTTGGAAAATGGCTCACTGGGTGAAATTCTAAGCAAGCAAGTATGAGTATGTCATTTTGGGTCCCTGGGATTCATGTGGTATCCAGATGTGGTGGAATTCATATAGTATCCAGATGTGGTGGTATTCATGTAGTATCCAGATGTGGTGGCATTCATATAGTATCCAGATGTGGTGGTATTCATATAGTATCCAGATGTGGTGGCATGTTCATCTAGCCTGCCACAATGCACATGGAAACAGGTACATTCTCCAGACTCAATAGCCAGATTCTCTAACAAATAAGAGCGTTCCAGGTTCAGTGAGAAGCAAATTCAGAAAATATAAGGCAGTGAGCCAACAAGGACCTTGGCTCCACAGCACACACATGCATACACTACAACATGAACATAAACTTGCACACACATCTGTGTGCACACACATAAGCATACACACATATTTCTACTACACATGAGGAAAAAGAAGGAAAAATATAAAGTGTAGCTCTCCTGACTACAACGAAAGTGTTTTACAAATTTCACTACCCAATTCTGCGAGCCATTTATAGTGAGCTATGAGGAGAGAAAGGCTTCCTCAAATGGATGAACACAATCTATGTAGGACCCTGAAAGACAGCCTCGTTCCTGGTTGAGCTAAGGCTAGAAACCCCCGTGACCTTAAAGGGATAGAAGGCATTTGTCCAGCTCCTTGGAAGGCTTCTGACACTGGCTGCAGCCGTCCATAGATTTGTATTCATCAGTCACTTAAAGACAACACCCTAAGCCCCTCCACAGGTAGAGGAGGATGTGACTTGTGGTCACATAACCTCAGGACAGATCTCCATTTTAATGAAGTACCTAAAGTCTTAGAGGACTTAGCCAATAAGCTGTCCTTCCCAGACACTCCTCCCTGGAAAAGGTATTTAACCTCAGGCCCACCCTGAGAAGTAGGGTATAGTTTTACTCATCCATTTTCCGCCATGACAATACATGCCTTAAAACCATGGACTGTCTTTTTTCACTGGGATCTCCCTAGGGAAGCAATGGAGAAGGCTGCTCATGAAACCTCAGACTGAGCTCCCTCACCCCAGGAGCAGTGTACTGTGGCTTCCCCCATAGCCTGACACCTCCCCAGAGACCATGCTCTGTGGTGGGGTGGATGTGGAACCGTTAACCCTTCAAATCTATATAAAAACAAATATTAATATCATACATCATAGCGAGCCTTGAAGGTTCTAAGACTCAGAATCAAGCCTGCTTGTTGCCTTTTGCTATTTATATATAACATCAAATTTATCTTCTGAAATTGAAAAAAATCTAATATTAACTGAAAAAAAAGCATATACTTATAAGTAACATAACTTTGTATATAGAGTGTCCTGCAATGCTGACAATGTTCTTGTAGATAAATTCCACAGAGATGATGACGTGGAATAAGACACAGAGGATCTCTACAAAAGTAAAATAAAACTAGTAAGCTTGAATTTAGTGTTTAATAACGTGTTATATAAACACACACACACACGCACACACACACACACACACACACACACACACATATATATATATATATATATATATATATATATATATATATATATATATATGCATGCCAGAGTCTGTGGTTCAAAACCTTCAGTATATTAGCTGCAGAAAGGTGATGGTATCAAATCATAGTTATCTCAACAATGGTGCTGGCACAACTGGTGGTTATCATGTAGAAGAATGCGAATTGATCCATTCTTATCTCCTTGTA
>CACVCL010031145.1:0-35755 GCA_902729485.2 Mus minutoides
TAGTTGGCCATCAGTGGGAAGAGAGGCCCCTAGGTTATGCAGACTTTATATGCCCCAATACAGGGGAACGCAGGGGCCAAGGGGTGGGAGCGGGTGGGTAGGGGAGCAGGGCCGGGAGGGGGGAGGATATAGGGAACTAGCTGGATAACACTTGGAATGTAAATGAAGAAAATATCTAATAAAAGTAGAAAAAAAAAATTCAAATATGGATATTCTTCTTCTTCTTCTTCTTCTTCTTCTTCTTCTTCTTCTTCTTCTTCTTCTTCTTCTTCTTCTTCTTCTTCTTCTTCTTCTTCTTCTTCTTCTTCTTCGACAGTGTTATTCTGTGTAGCTCTGGCTATCCTTGAACTCACTTTGTAGAGCAGGCTGGCTCAAACTCAGAGATCTATCTGCCTGTGTCTCCTGAGCAAGAGTTGAGATTAAAGGTTGTGTGCCACAACCTCCAGGCCAGATATGGATATTTAAAGAAATAAGAATTTTAGAACTATACCGTTTATGAATATAAATTGAAAATTCACTAGGATATCATAACACTGAATGCAACAAAGTGTAAGAGAATTCTTCAGAATGAAACTAAATATTTAAGATTGACCTAGTATTAGAAAAATCAGTGTATGTAATTTACTGTACTAACAGAAAAGAGGGTATGATGATCTTAATTGATTTGAAGCAGCATCAGGTAAAATTCAATGTTCAAGGATTCAAAAGTGATTTTGTAAACTAGAAATAAAAGAAAAACGATGTAACCTGGTATTGAAAATCTTTAAAAAAAATTCTACAACACAGATAATCTTGATGGAAAAACGTTAACCATATTTCCTTTAAGTTAAGAAATAAGTGAAGAGTGCCATTCTCATTATTTCTGTTCATTTGGTATTGTGCTTGAGGTTTTCATCATAGCATGAAAAACAAGAAAAAGAAAATACTTGATTAGAAGAAAAATAGCACCTCATAAGAATTTTCTACTTCAAAGAACTAACGTTTCTAAGAATAAATTATAAAACTGATAAGAACTTAGCATAATTAATTCATGGATTTAAGGAATGTGGGGGCTGGGAGAATGGTTTAGTGTGTAAGAGCACACCTCCAATTTGTGGACCAGAGTTTGAGTTCCCAGCACCCATGTACAAAATCCAAATACCACTTTTCATGTCTATAACCTCATTATTGGGGACTGAACATGGGTGGATCCCAGGAGTTTGCTGGCCAGCCAACATAGCCAAAATGTTGAGCTCCCAGTACAGGGGGGGGATGCTTTCTCAAGGCAACTAGGCAGAGAGTAATAAAAGATGCTGACAGTGACTTCTGGCCTATACATGTGTACAAAGGATGGCATGCAGTTATATACATGCATGCATCCTGCACATGTACCTCATCTTCTCAAAACCACAAATAGGCATATAAATTAACTGTATTTCTATACACTAGGAAGAATTATTTGAAATGTTAGAAAATATAAAGAGTAAAACATTGGTAACAACCAAAACTATAAGAAGGCCAAGAATGGAAAAAAAAAAAAAAAAAAAAAGATTGCAAGTTCTCTGTGGGGAAAACTGAGAATTAGGAGGCTATATTATGGGTATATGACTTGATACCAGAAAACAATAACATGCCCATATTCAGCTATAGAATTAACATAGTCCCATTCAGTTCTGAATACGGTTTCTATAGCATTTGCTATGTTACTTATTCAATTTCTATGAGTGAGCTGAGGGCAAATATTTATAGTCCTAAAACAAAACAAAACAAAACAAAACAAAACAAAACAAAACAAAACAAAACACACACACCATGGTTGAAGAGGTCTTGGTTCCTTGCCAAAATCTACTACTGATGCTTTTTGTTAAAATTATTTTTTCTTTATTAGATATTTTCTTCATTTACATTTCAAGTGTTATACAGAAAGTTCCCCATACCCTCCCCCATCCCCGCCCTGCTCCCCTACCCACCCCTCCCACATAATTGCCCTGGCGTTCCCCTGTACTGGGGCATATAAAGTCTGCATGACCAAGGGGCCTCTCTTCCCAATGAACTAGGCCATCTTCTTCCATATATACAGCTAGAGACATGAGCACAGGGGGAACTAGTTAGTTCATGTTATTCTTCCACCTATAGGGTTGAAGACCCGCTTTTATAGCATCAAAACCATGTTCAAATTATCTGTATTTATACCCTCAAATAAAGGTTACTTTCAGCCTTGAACAGAGAAGCCTTTCCTTGCAGTGAATGGAGGCATAAGCTGGCCAGTCAGAGAGATCCTGGAACTCACTTGTGTGCACTCCCCAATACTGAAGTTATAGATATGCATAGCCATATTTGGCTTTTTAACAAGGATACTGGAAACTTGAGCTCGTGTTCTAACATTTGGACAGCACATTTCATAAGTTCATGAATCATGCTAAGTTATTAGTTCTATAATTTATTCTTAGAAAGTTTAGGTCTTAAAAGTAGGAAAATCTTATAAAGATATCTTTTTTCTAAGATCTTATAAAAATTCTTTTTGCATATAAATATTGGTCACACCCTTTAATAATTATTCCTTCCCACCCAAAGTCCTCTGCTAGATAACCACATTTCTCTTTACTTTCTCTGGTATATAACCAAGTTTCTGGAAGAATTCTTTACATTTTTCTTTTGATTTGATTGTGTCTAATTTGTTCAGCCTAGTGTAGTCTAACAACATGATAAGCCAACACTCGTTAAGGTTATTTATGAGCTTTGTGTTGCTAAATAAGAAGGACCATTTCTGCTTGCATAACTTTGAACCCATTGTGGTGTGTGCTTCATGGACCATCATATTCTAGCCAATTTGTCCTTCCTTGAATCTATCATGTTTTATTTTATTTATTGTACATGAGTTCTATATGCAACTCTCCACCATGTTCAATTTGATAGACACTCAGTGTACTCACAGTTCAATGAATGCCAGCTTTGCCATATGAGAAACTAGAAAATGAATTTTCAGGGGTTTTAAAATCACATCTAGTTAGAACCTACTTTCTGAGTAGATGGCCTTTAAGGTTCAGCTCTGCCAGAGCCAGCAGTAAATCCCAGTTCCTGTAAAACAATATTTTAGACAGATCACATAGATATTTTTGTGAATCTTTGTTTTCTCGTATCATAAGATTAATGATACTATTATCTTTCATATTGGGTTGTGGAAAAGACTGTACTAGTGAAAGACTGAATGCACAAAATTTCCTTGGTATTGGTTTTATCCCTTGGTTAAAACTTATTTAATTTAGTGAATGTTTCCCCTCTCTCTCTCTCTCTCTCTCTTTCTCTCTCTTTCTCTCTCTCCACAGACACACACACACACACACACACACACACAGATATAGAATTGGTGTTGCATTGTTTGAATTTGAATCTAGCTTCCATTACTTTTTTCAGCATTGCCTTTCTTTTAGTCAGTAAAATGGGATTGAAAATAGCATTCAAGTAATATATATATATATATATATATATATATATATATATATATATATATATATATATATATATATATATATTGTGGTGACTGTGAAATGCAACTATGAAGATATCTACAAACTTTTTCTCTATGGGGGAAGGTAGTAAATGTTTATAGCATTGTGGGACATATAGTCTCTTTCACAAATAAATTCAGCTTTGCTATTGTAGCACTCAAGCACCCATGGGTAATATGTAAATGAGCAAATGTGGCTGTGTTCTGTCACAAATTTATTTATGGATACTTAAATTTAAATTTCATATAACTAATGTTTCATGAAATATCTTTTTTCTTTTGAGTTTTAAAAAATTATTTTCAAATGTAAAAACCATTCTTATTACTTTGGACATACAAAAACAGGCAGGGATGAATTTGGCCCAAGGGCCATGGTTTACCGATCCCTGAAATAATGCATGCAAATTGGAGCTTCTAGCAGAGGAGTGGAAGACCTTGTGTTTGCTTGACTGGAGAACATTTATTCTCTAACTGGGAAGGTTAGTTCAAGGAAAGGAGACAACCAGGCTTTTCCCATAAGAGAACTAGCTCTGGTTCTTATCATTCCTGGTGTGGGAGAAGTGGGAGAAGTAATGATGTTTCTTTGATAATTCTACCCCTAGAAAATATGACCCATAAATGTAACACGTCAGATTAGTAATTTTATAATGTAATTAAGAAAACAAAGTCTTTTGTGTCTTTGCATTTAAAATTTAACCTGAGTACAGAGCAGGTTTTTTTTTTTTTTTTATCATTTTCTTCCTTCTTCCTACATATATTTATTGTGTGTCCACCATTTTCCAGACACTATTATTGACTGTAGAATTTCAGGAGCAATATGAGAGGCTTCTGCTTTCATGGAGCTAACATTTTAGCAGGCTGACAAACAGAAGTTAGCTATGTATTATTTTGGGAAATGTAACTGTCATAAACATATTTACATATAATACCTTTCTTTCCCATGGTTGCTTTTTTGTATGAGAATGTTTGTGTGATGTATGTATATTCATGTGTGTGTCTTATATGAAGGAGTACATACCCATTTTTTGTGTGTGTGTGTGCCACAGGCTGACATCAGAATGTCTTCCCCAATTGTCCTCTACATTATTACTAAGACAGGATCTCTTCACAGGACCTAGAGCTTGATGTTTTCTTTAGAATGACTAACCAGTGTAGCCTGGGGATGCACCTGACTCCACCTCTCTATGCCATGCATACAGATGCTTATGGACACACAGAGATTTTTACATATAGGGGTTAAGAGCTGAACTCATATCCTCATGCTTGTTCAGCAAGTTCTTTACACACTCAGCCATCTCTGAAGTCTGTCTTGATTATTTTTAGTTAACAGATTTATTTTTTTAGAAAAATATTCCTCATATCTCCACTGGGATGGTTGAGTAGTTCCACAAATATCATATGATCCAGACAGATTTGGTGATTGTTTCTACATCATCTACAAACCCAGTCTTTGCCAAAGCCTTCCCTATATTAGATAGATTTAGTAAATTTCTTATGCTGGAATGGAGATTCATTTTTGTGTATATCTCTGATATATCTATTATATCTGGTAATTTATGTCCTTTTTTGCCTCTAAAATCTATCCAAACTCTAGTCCCTTCTTTCCACTTCTAACATTGATGACATCCTTAAATCACCAGCTTTTCTAGTTTGGACTATTAAAGAAACTTGTTTAGTTTCTAAGCGCCCTCCCTAGACCTTCAGTTTTACCATAATGGAAGTAGAAATAAGATCTCCTCTCTCACTCATTACAGTAAAAATTGTCTCATAACTTCCAATTGTATGTCAAATAAAATCAAAACTCCTTTCATGGTCTTCTAGTTTCCTCATGATTTGGTGACTGTTCATCTCACACATTGTACTGGCTAGTTTTGTGTCAACTTGACACAGCTGGAATTATCACAGAGAAAGGAGCTTCAGTTGAGGAAATGCCTCCATGAGATCGAACTGTAAGGCATTTTCTCAATTAGTGATCAAGGAGGAAAGGCCCCTTGTAGGTGGGACCATCTCTGGGCTGGTAGTCTTGGGTTCTATAAGAGAGCAGGCTGAAGAATGGCCAAGATCAAAAATTCAGGTGACAACAGTTGCTGGCGTGGATGTGGAGAAAGGGGAACACTCCTCCATTGTTGGTGGGAATGCAAGCTGGTTCAACCACTCTGGAAATCAGTCTGGCGGTTCCTCAGAAAATTGGACATAGTACTACCAGAAGATCCTGCAATACCTCTACTGGGCATATATCCAGAAGATNGCCATCAGTGGGAAGAGAGGCCCCTTGGTTATGCAGACTTTATATGCCCCAATACAGGGGAACGCAGGGGCCAAGGGGTGGGAGTGGGTGGGTAGGGGAGCAGGGCCGGGAGGGGGGAGGATATAGGGAACTAGCTGGATAACACTTGAAATGTAAATGAAGAAAATATCTAATAAAAGTAGAAAAAAAAAAAAAAGAGAGCAGGCTGAGCTGTAGAGAGCCGCGCCCGAGCCGGTTACCTAGGAGACACAAACAAGTTCAGTGCGCATGTGCTTGTGACGAAGCCACGTAAGTCACCGCCCATCCCGGGGCGTAACTTGAGGTAATGGGCAGTCAGCCAATCCTGACGACACATGTCACACTGAGGTGTAATTAAGCGGAATCATTTCTAGGGATTTTTTCTCTTTCTCTTTCTCTTTCTCTTTCTCTTTCTCTTTCTCTTTCTCTTTCTCTTTCTCTTTCTCTTTCTCTTTCTCTTTCTCTTTCTCTTTCTCTTTCTCTTTCTCTTTCTCTTTCTCTTTCTCTTTCTCCACATGATGTAATAAAGGTATGCTTGTAGAAGGATTCTTTGTGTCCAGGTCTGTTTCTTGCAGGCAAGGCGGTAACTTGGGCATTTACACTGAGCAAGCCAGGGGAAGCAAGCCAGTAAAGAACATTCCTCCATGGCCTCTGCATCAGCTCCTGCTTCCTGACTTGCTTGAGTTCCAGTCCTGACTTCCTTTGGTGATGAACAGTAGTATGGAAGTGTAAGCTGAATAAACCCTTTCCTTCCCAACTTGCTTCTTGGTCATGATGTTTGTGCAGGAATTGAAACCCTGACTAAAACAAATTGGTACCAGCATAGTGGGGTATTCCTGTGACAACCTGACTATGTTTTGGGGAGGACTGTGGAAGAACTTTGGAACTTTGGGCTAGAAGATCAGTGTTAAGTGCTCTGTCAGACGTTGTATAGGAGCTTGGAAGATAATATCGAGAACAGTGCAGAAGATGGAGGCCTGGGTTGTGAAATTTCAGAGGGAAAATTAAAAACTCTTTTCAGGGCCATTGCTATTTTGGATTGTGAAGATTCTGTGGTTCTGGTTAGCTGGGCCTGAAGAATCAGCTGTGATAAGCAAGATACCAGAACTACTAAAGTGAAAACTTTTCCTTACTGTGACTATTGATGCTGGTTAGCTGGAGCTAAGAAATTAGCGGTGATTAAGAAGAGACCAGCATCATTGAGGTGACATCTTCTGGGAAGTGTTTTCTCAAAGCACAGATGCTGTGTTCCAGAGATAGCCAAAGTTGTACCTCATGCTGCAGCAGCACTTGGTAATGTGTAAGAATTACCCAGGTGGTACTGGATTTGAAGGCATGAAGGGATCACACAGAGCAGCTGAGGCTTGGCACTGTGAGAGGCCACGGAAGGCCACTGGTGAAGGTGCAGCCTCAGTTGCAATTGATGGCCCAGGACTGAAGGGGTCATGCAAAGGGATTGAGACTTGGCACCATGAAGAGATCTTATGAGAGGCTGTTGTTGAAGCCAAGTTACAGTGGAAGACAGCAGCATTTTGGAGATGCCAGTACCATGAGATGACCACCAAGAACAGCAGCAGTCGAGTACAGGCAGCTGAAGACTAGAAGACAAGGTGTGTGCTACAAAGGGCATCGCTGGGGAAGTGACCCAAGCCCTTGGAGGAGCCCAGAAGTTCGTGAGTTGGATCCCAAACATTGAACAGTTGGAGTTTGATTTTGCTTTTGATTGTGACTGTGCCCTGATGCTTTTCCCTCTTGAAGGAAGTATTTTAGTGGAACCCACAGTTAAGAGACTTTTAATTGTAAAAATACTTTGGATTTTAAAGGATATTGGATATTTTAAAAGGATTGAACTTTTAATATGTAAAGACTGTGGGACTTTTAAAGTTATTTAAGATCTTGGGGATGAATCTGAACTAAGGGTTGAGGCTTACTAGTGATGTATTTGTGTGTCAAGTTGACAAGGGGTTAATTGTACTGGCTAGTTTTGTGTCAACTTGACACAGCTGGAGTTATCACAGAGAAAGGAGCTTCAGTTGAGGAAATACCTCCATGAGATCGAACTGTAAGGCATTTTCTCAATTAGTGATCAAGGAGGAAAGGCCCCTTGTAGGTGGGACCATCTCTGGGCTGGTAGTCTTGGGTTCTATAAGAGAGCAGACTGAGCAAGCCAGGGGAAGCAAGCCAGTAAAGAACATTCCTCCATGGCCTCTGCATCAGCTCCTGCTTCCTGACCTGCTTGAGTTCCAGTCCTGACTTCCTTTGGTGATGAACAGCAGTATGGAAGTGTAAGCTGAATAAACCCTTTCCTTCCCAACTTGCTTCTTGGTCATGATGTTTGTGCAGGAATTGAAACTCTGACTAAGACACTCATCTAACTTTACACTATGTTTTCATGCCCATGACTTCTCTTAATTTTCTAGTTGTTTCAACCATTTTCAATGGCATTTTAAGCTTTTTTTTTTTTTTTTCTGTGACAACATTTATGCTTCTATCTCTTATGTCTGGAATGCTAGCTCCAAGTGTTTCTCATAGCTATTACATTATCAGGTTTCAGCTCTGAAGTTGAAGGGTTACTGTTAACCTAATTTGCCTAACCATCCCATCGGATGCAGCTATGCCTACTCATACATACCTCATCACCATTGGTCTTAGTTTTCTTTCTTTTGTTGTGATACTACATCATGTCCAGCTCACTGTGAAGGGAAGTCAAGGCAGGGACCTGGAGGCAGGAAATGAAGCAGAGACCTTGTGGGAATGCTGCTTAGTGGCTTCTCATGGTTTTGACAGCCTGCTTTCTTATATACCTCAGGACCGACTTGCATGAGGGTGATCTAGTCCCCAGTGATTGGACCCTCCCACTTTAATCATGAATACCCTTTCATGGATAACTTTCACTTTTGTTAAGTTGATAAAAACTAACTAGCATAGCATTTCCTCCCCAGAAGTTGTTGTTGTTGTTTTTTTTTTTTAATTTTATCTAACATTAAATAAGCTCTCTATAATCTTTTCTATCTTTTGCCTTACTTTGGACATGGTAATATCCAGGTGTTTAAGAGACATAACAGTAATAGTATTAGATAGGCTGTTTAATATATTTAAGTGTAATGCTTATGCTAGTAGTGCCTGACACATAGTATATACCCAATACCAGTTAACTAGCATTGCCATTTTTATGATCACCAACATTAGGATCAGTATTACTTCCGTCATCATCATCAACACCATCAACATCATCATCACCTATAATTTACATAAAAAGTAGTCAATAATCTCTTTGACTTTTTTATATATCATATCAGCCAGTTCACTCAAATTAACCAAGTGCAAAGTGGTTAGCCCTAGAAACACAATACATACATGCAGGCAACATTGAACAGACTCAGAAGTATTTCATTCTTTAATTAATTAATTATATGTGTATGTAACAATGGTTACAGAAGAAGCCATAGATTTGTGAGGGAGAGGTGAGGACAGAAATGGGAGGGGCTGAACAAAGGTGAGGCAAGAACCCAGACACTGTTGTGGATGCCAACAAGAGCTTGCTGAGAGTAGGCTGATAAAGCTGTCTCCTGGGAGGCTCTGCCAGTGCCTGACAAATCCAGAAGTGGATGCTCACAGCCATCCATTGGACAGAGCACACAGGCCCCAATGAAGAAGCTAGAGAAAGGACCCAAAGAGCTGAAGGGGTTTACAATCCCATAGGAGGAACAACAATATGAACTAACCAGTACCTCCAGAGCTCCCTGGGACTAAACCACCAAACAAAGAAACAACATGGTGGGACTTATGGCTCTAGGTAACTATGTAGCAGAGGATTGTCTAGTCAGTCATTAATGGGAGGAGAGGACCTTGGTCCTATGAAGGTTCTATGCCCCAGTATAGGGGAATGCCAGAGCCAGGAATTGGGAGTGGATGAGTTGATGAGCAGGGGTAGCGGGGAGAGGATAGGAGATTTTCAGAGGAGAAACTAGGAAAGGGGATAACATTTGAAATGTAAATAAAGAAAGTATCTAATAAAAAAGAAAAAAAAACTAAAAGAAAAAAAAAGAAATGTTGTAATTATATTTTAATGCAGCCAACCACTACAACCAAGAAAAGTTGGGGCCTGTCTCTGACTCTTGCCTGATCTTGGGACCTCTTTCCTCCTACTGGGTTGCCTTGGCCAGCCTTGATATGAGGGTTTATATATAGTCTTATTGTAATTTGTTATATCATGTTAAGTTGATATCCCTGGGAAGCCTGCCCTCTTCTGGCGATCAGGGAAATGTGGTGGGGAATGGATCTGTGGGGGTGGGAAATGGAGGGGTACTGGGAGCGAGTGGAGGGAGGGGAAGCAGTTGTTGGGATGTGTTGTATTAGAGAAGAATAAATAAAAATTAAAAAAATAAAAAATAGAAAAAAATAAGTATTTGGAGCTTTGAACAATGGTTTACAGGTACAAGACTACATTTGAATGGGGATAGCTTCTATTATTCTAGTGCAAAATTGAGTAACTATTCTTAAAAAAATAATAGGACTCTTGAGTTATTCCAGATCAAATAAATGTTAAGAACTGAGGGTATAGCTCTTTTATAGAACTAGCATGGTGAGGAAAGGGGTTCGAAGACAGGCAACAGAGACAGTGGCCTCCTTTTATCCATCCCATATACAACCACCAAACCCAGACACTATTTTATATGCCAGCAAGATTTAGCTGACAGGACCCTGACATATTTTTCTCTTGTGAGGCTATGCCAGTGCCTTGGAAATACAGAATCACAGTTATCTATTGGATGGAACACAGAGTCCCTAATGAAGGAGCTAGAGAAAGTACCCAAGGAGCTGAAAGGGTCTGCAACCCTATAGGAGGAACAACAATATGAACTAACCAGTACCCCACAGAGCTGTGTCTCTAGCTACATATGTAGCAGAGGACAGCCTAGTTGGCCATCAATGGGAGGAGAGGCCCTTGGTTTTGCAAAGATCATATGCCCCAGTACAGGGGAATGCCAGGGCCAGGAAGCAGGAGTGGTTGGGTTGGGGAGCAGGGCAGGGGGAGGGTATGGGGGCTTTGGGGATAGCATTTGAAGTGTAAATGAAGAAAATATCTAATAAAATGCCTTAATAAAAAAGATTTTATTATAAAGAACTTGAACATCACACACCAAATTCCTGAGACCCAAAGTCTAGACATCTCAATGAACCTTAAATAGTTAGAATAGCAATTTTGCAGCTCTGAGCTTTACATTTGATTTTATACTTTCACTCTCAAATATATTTTAATGCACTTCTCTGCCAACAAACACCCCCCAAACATGAANAACAGCAGCAATGGAGTAGATGAGGTTGCCAGTAAGACTGAAGGCATACAAGTAAAAGTAAAACTTCTTTATTTGATCTTTTATCTGAGATGAAACTGGAAGGTGCTGACTCCATTTAGTATGTGTCATCCAAATTTCTGATCAAGAAAAATCCCTCACAGGTATTTCCAGTGGCTTTTCTTCTATAGATTTTTAGATCTGTACAAGTTGACAATCGAGATTTACCATCACCATACCTTCAATGGGTTGATCATTTACAGAAATTGCAAGTAAGCTTCCCAATCATTACCAATGAAACAATTCCTTTTTATTTCTATGAACCAACCATAATCATATGTTGGGTATGACTAATATTTAAATTATCTCATTTCTGTATTCTTAAATTCAGAGGCATACTTCTTGATGGAACTTAGCATCGTTGAAATTTCTTACTCTCTCATTCAGACTGATCTTACACTCTTGCCTCATGTGGGCTCTCTTGTCTTCATCCATAATGTTCTTTTTAGCTGTTCTTACCTTCCTGCCTGCTAGAGGCCCCATGTTCAGTCATGCCACTAATTGTTGCTCTAATGTGCTTGAACCATTATACCCTATGACTTTATCCTGTGTCCAGTATGGTGATTTCTACCCTGTAATCCCAGCTAAAGGGAGGCATGAAAATTCCTCATCTACTTCCTGCATCTCTGCTTCAGCCAGCAATTATTACGTTCATCCTTGCTGACACCCTGCCACATTCACTACAATGAATGTTTCAGATATTTCTGTGTACAAATTCTGGATTCTAAAACCCTATATGCTCTTGCTTGCTGCTTAATGAGAAGATAGGAACTATTCATAAGAAAAAAATCAAGATACTTCTTATTTTTAAATATTTTTTAAAAATATTTTTTGAGTTTTTTTCTTACATTTATTGCACCTAGTCAAAATTTCTGTGTATTTTTAGTTTCTTGTTATTTCTTTCCCATTTCTGCCAAGGAAATATTTCTATTCTTTTTAAAGCTAGACATTCTGTTTGGGTTTTAAATTTTCCTATTCCTTCCTGAGGTGGGACTATATACTCCATCAATTTCAGACCATTTGCTAATTCCATCAGTCTCTCTTATTTTATTACTTTCTATTCATGAGTTCCCTAAAGTGAAATAAAAATCCCTCCATCATTCACAGATACTATCTTATCTCACTGCTTCCTTTTGTTGCCAAGTTCTGAAAATAGAAATCATAATATCTGCCATTATTTCTCTATAATACACTCATTCATTTACTCTTTAATCTGACTTCATCACTCAGCCAGTAAGACAAGCGTTTTTGAGAACAATATTTAATGGGACACCTCCATTATTCTGTGCCTTGGTATTAGTTGAGTTCGATAGGGAAACAAAGCCAACAGAATGTGTCCAAGGAACTGTACTTTAACAAAATAACATTAAATAAACGTTGAACAAAAGCAGGTGGAGTATCTAGAATGTACTCCGCTTTGGTCCAGAGTGTATAGGCAATATGTAGCCATGTTGCTCAGTAGGGAGGGGCTGATGAGTCTTGTGAGGATGGTAAGATATTTGTATATAAGTTGGGAGAGTGACAGGGATAGTAGTTAGACCATGTTAGCAAGAGGCAAAGGCCAGTGATGGAGGAAATTAAAATGATTTATCTTAGTGGTGACAGTAATAGCACTAAAGTAAGGAGGAGGAGGAAGAGGAGGAGGAGGAGGAGGAGGAGGAGGAGGAGGAGGAGGAGGCTGAGGATGAAAGGGGAATAAGGGTCAGGAGAGGCTAGGATAATCTTGGGTTTCTAGATTTGAAATGGAGGATCGTAGTCCTAATTTATCCACTGAATGAATATAGGCAGAAACAAGCTTAAACAGCTTAGAAACCACATATTTTGATTTGGGTTATATTTTATTGTCAACAATTATTATATCTAGCAGCCATAAGTAAAGGTTACTGAGTGATAGGTCCTGTGATGAGCATGTTGTTAGTCAGGGTTCTCTAGTGTAGCAAAAATTACATAATGAATATCTCTGAGTATAAAGGGAATTTATTAGAATGACTTGCAAAATGTAGTCTAGCTAATTTAACAATGGATGGCTATGAATGGAAACTCCAAAATTCCTTTAGTTGCTTATTCCACAAGGTGGGACATCTCAGCCGATCCTAAGTACACACTGGATTCCAAAGAAGTAAGCGCTAATGACAGTGAAGGAATGGGCCTGCTAGGAAAGCAAGAGCAAGCAGGCAAAGAGCACAAGCTTTCTTATTCAGTGTCTTTATATGAGTTTCCAGCAGAAAATCCAGCTCAAAAGATCTGGATTAAAGGAGTATCTTCCCATTTCAAGATCTAGATTAATGAAGTGTTTTCCTACCTCACAGATCTGAAATAGAAGGTAGATCTTCCCACTTCAAGTTAAGCAAAAATTCCTCACAGACATGCCTCTCCATTTTTTTCCTTATAGTTTATTCCAGATGTAATCAAGTTGACAACTAAGAATAGGCATCAAACTTCCAGTTTACTGCTGATCCTGTGCCACATTGCTCCATACTCAAATACCATCGGGAGAGACCTGGTCTCTCAGGAGTGCCAACACAGCTGTGAGCACAGGGAAGACCAGCACCTCTGCTCAAATTCCTGGCCCAAGAAGGACCCGTCCAGAGCCATCAGGACACAAGAACCAAGGAACAGCCATGGACAGGATCCCTCTGGTCTGCACCCTGAAGCTGACCCTGTGCCACAATGCTCCATACCCAAATTCCTCCTGGGGAGAACTTGTCTCCCAGGAGTACTGACACACTTTCTATTCCATGACAAAACCAAATTCACACAATATCTTTCCACAAATGCAGCACTACAAAGGATAATAGATAGAATACACCAACACGTGAGGGGAAACTTCACCCTAGAAAAAGCAAGAAAATAATCTTCTTTCAACAAACACAAAGGAAGATAGCCACACAAACATAAAAATAACATCAAAAATAACAGTAAAAAACAATCACTATTCCTTAATATCTCCTAACATTAATGAACTCAGTTCCCCAATTAAAAAACACAGACTCACAGACTGGATATGTAAACAGGACCCAACATTTTGCTTCATACTGGAAACACACCTCAGTATCAAAGACAAATAGTACCTCAGAGTAAAGGGCTGGAAACAATTTTCCAATCAAATGGTCCCGAGAAACAAGCTGGAGTAACCATTCTAATATCAAATAAATCAACTTTCAACCAAGTTATCAAAAAGGATAAGGAAGGACACTTCATACTCATCAAAGGAAAAATCTACCAAGATGAGCTCTCAATTCTGAACATCTATGCTCTAAGTGCAAGGGCATTCACATTCATAAAAGAAACTTTACTAAAGCCTAAAGCATGCATTGCACCTCCCACAATGAAAGTGGGAGTCTTCATCATCCCACTCTCATCAATGGACAGATCATGGAAACACAAACGAAACAGAGACAGAGTGAAACTAACACAAGTTATTAACCAGATGGACTTACCAGATATTCATAGAACATTTCATTCTAAAACAAAACAATATACCTTCTTCTCAGTGCCTCATGGTAACTTCTCCAAAACTGACCACATAATAGGTCACAAAACAGGCCTCAACAGATACAAGAAGATTGAAATAATCACATGCACACTATCAAATCACCACAGACTAAGGCTGGTCTTCAATAACAACAAAAACAACAGAAATCCCACATACACATGGAAGTTGAACTCAATGATAACTTGGTCAAGGAAGAAATAAAGAAATTAATAAATGAATACACCTTTACCTTCCCAATAGTGGTTTGAATGAGAATGCCCACACATAGGCTCATATGTTCTGATACTCGGTACTTAATTGGCAGAACTGTTTGGAAAAGGTAAGGAGTCATGTCCTTTCTTGAGAATGTTTGTCACTGAATAAGGGCTTTGAGACTTCCTAAGACTATCTCCATTCTCAGTGTGCCTCTTGTTTTCTTTGATTCCAGCTTGCAGATAAAGATGTAAGCTCTAAGCTGTTTCTGCTGCCATACTTTTGCTCTATGATTATGGACTCTAACCCTCTGAAATCATAAGCCAAGTGACTGTGTTCTTTCATAAGTTGCCTTGGTCATGGTCTTTTGTCACAGCAATAGAAGGGTAACCAAGACAAGCTCTCAACAGTAACATTGTAGTGATTCATGAACAACAACAACAACAACAAAAAGAACCCTCCATGAATTTCATCTGACTTTGTAGAAGACAGGTGATTAATAAAGGTAAAGAACCATTACAAAAAAATCAATTCACTTGGTAGTTTCTCCATTATGTCCCCTTCAGTTGGCTTCAGTCTCCTTTTCAGTTGGACTAGGGATAAGGGCATAGAATCTGGCACATTGGACAGCTACTTAGAACCTTGAATTTAATACATAAACCCTCCACAAAATAATGTAATATCAAGTTCATAGCTGTGAGGTGTGGGATAAGAAGTCTGTTTTCCTTATACTTTGGGTGATTATAGGTATGAGATACTATGCCTGAACTTTTTTTTTTTACTTCAAGGTTAAGGAAAATGTTTAATAATAAACATATCTGAATTCTAGACAGTTGTATATTTTTATATTGCTATCATTCTGAACCAGTAGATCCATCCTTCCATATATTCCAGGACACTGGGTTCCAGTGCTCTGGGAGACTCAGGAAGTACTGTTAGAATGTATTTGTATTAGCTTATAATATACATTAGATTAGAAAAAGGAAATAAGCATCAAAACATTCTATGCTCAATATCTCATCTAATTTTCATAGGTGGGCTGCTACTCTCATCCATGTTTTACAGGTGAGAAAGCTAAGAATTAAATGATCAAATTGTTGATTCTGAGTATTTGATGGGAACTTGAGCCACAAGTCACACTCCCCCATCCTTCAAAATATAACATTATAGGCTAAAAATCTGGCAAGTAATTATATCATATATCTGAAATTCATAGAAAATAGCTAGGTTTGAAATCCAGAAATGGAAATGAGTATATAGGTGCTAGTACATGTTCTCTGAACTGATATGGTCTCCACAGGAGTATAATACAAAAAGAAAAGGTAAAGGATTGACTATTGAGTGACATCAAAGTTTAGATATAGGCAAACAGAGGCAAGAAAGTAGAAAAGTGCAATTAGAGAGGTTGAAGGAATACCAGGTGGTTATATCACCGAAGCCAAAGGATAATGCAGGAAGTCATCTAGAATCACATGTTGGGCCCATTGTAGAAGGATCCATCTGGAAAAAAGAAGACATTGGTGACTTCAGGAGAACAATTTCCTCAGAACAGTGAGAATCAAAGTCAGGCCATAGGTTAAAAAATGAGTTGGTGGTGAAGAAGTAGAGCTAATGCATATAGATCATGTGTTTGAAAAGATTTGCTTGTTTACTTAGCATGACAGAGAGATGCAGGAAGTTTTGTGTGCAGAGGAGAATAAGACAATAAAATTCAAGAGGTAAGAGCGGATTCAAGAGGTAAGAGTGGAATGAGAGCAGATTTTTTTTTTTTGAGAGCAGAATTTTTAAGAAAATGTTGAAAGTTGTACTCTACATAAAGGCTTTTCTTGAATTAGAAGTACCGTTTTTCTTGTGTAACATGAAAGATAGGTATATTTATGGGAAAATACATGAAAAAGGACTCAAGAAATTGAGAGCATTTATATGCCTTAGTTTTTATTTTTGGGGACCAAGAAATAAAGCATCTACTGAGAATGTATTGAGAGAGAAATGTGGGGCTGCTTTGAAGTATTCCTTTACACATAATTTTTTGGAACAATAGTGTTTTCCAAGGAGCTAAGCAAGAGACACTCAGCACCGTGGTTTAGCTCAGGGAAGAGACCATCTATCTGGTCAGTGTTTACCAAGAGACCTCTGAAGAACACAGAGGTTTGCGAACAGAATATCAGCACTACCTATCTATTTTCTCCAAAGGGAAGAAAATTATGCTCTCCCTATTTAATCAGAATCCATTTTGGACTTCTTCTAAGGGAACTTTTAAGAGATCAGTGGCAAAGAGATGGGGAACACATGGAAATGAGTGAAATATAAAAATATTGAGATTCTCTATCAAAAAAGATTTCCTCATTTGAATTACTTACGACACTGTGCAGATTAATTTTGCTGATTCAAATCTCAGGGCCTTCAACACATTCTGTTTCTTTGACTTGCCCATCTTATAAAGATGCACAGTGATTCTTAGTACACTGCAGGTGGATTGGATTGGACAACCCTTTTTGCATGGTAAGATCTATAATCTCCATGATATTCCTTATTCCCAAATGTCTTCCATCTGCAGCCCAACTATTGCATATTCCGTAAGTCTCTGCTCACATTCCCATTTTCCTCAGAAGCCTTTCTGAGAAGTTTATCCTGTGATAATCACTGACAGCTGCTCAGTACCTTAAAGCAGTGGTTCTTAACCCTCACTCATCATTGCAACTACCCGGAAACTTCGAAAGATGTTGCCTCCAATAATTTATTCTACAAATCCTGAGTATGTGATGTGGCCTGGACTTTTAGAAGAGTTGCTTCTAAAGGCCAGCCAATGTTAGAAACTCCAATTTCATAGGATTTCTGAGAAATAGAAGATCAACTAAACTAGATAAATAAGCCAAGCAGCCAGAGTTGTTCCTTAGTCCCTTTTGTGACTTTTGACACCACCTGCTGTGGCCTCTCTTGTACAATAGTCTTTCCACATTATCCAGTTACACATTTAAAAATTAATGCAGCTTTTGAAGTTGTGTTGCCTGCATTGAACATATAGGAGCCCTCCCTTTGGTCTCCTGAACTCACACAGTTTTAGTTAATGGGATATGCTGAGTTATTGTAATCATTGAATCCATTTCAAATCTGTTCTGGTTCCAGTGCCCTTTTCTGGAAGCAGAGCAAGGAGCTCAGTAGTTGCCACAGAAGGGAAGAAGCAAAGGGAAGTTACACAGCATTATCAGGCACATTCACCAGCTCATTGTCCTGGGATCCCTGGTCTAGGAATTCTTTGTGAATGAATGAAAAGCTTCCATGACTGGAGAAAGTAATACACTGCCCAGGTGATTCACCTGGGATATAGCATAGAAAATTGGGAGAATGAAGAGAAAGGAGAGATGCTGTGAGTGTAATCTGTCTTCCTGAACAGAGACTTATTTATTTATTTATTTATTTATTTATTTATTTATGAATTATTAGATAATTTCTTCATTTACATTTCAAGTGTTATCCCATAAGTCCCCTATATCCTCCCCCCACCCTGCTCCCCTACCCATCCACTCCCAATACTTGGCCCTGGGCATATAAACATTGTTAGACCAAGGGCCTTTCTTCCCCAATAATGGCCAACTGGGCCATCTTCTAATACATATGCAGCTAGAGACATGAGCTCTGGCGGTTCTGATTAGTTCATATTGTTGTTCCAACTATAGGGTTGCAGCTCTTGGGTACTCTCTCTAGCTCCTACATTGGGGACCCCGTGTTCTGCTCTATAGATGATTGTGAGCATCCATTTCTGTATTTGTCAGGGACTGTCAAAGCCTCCCAGGAGACAGCTATATCAGGGTCCTTTCAGCAATATCCTGCTGGTATGTGCAGTAGTGTCTGCATTTGGTGGCTGATTATGTGATGGACCACCCGGGTGGGGCACTCTCTGGATGGTCCATCCTTTCATTTTAGCTCCAAACTTTGACAGAGACTCATCTTTAAAGTATCCTACTAGATGTGGAACGATATGAGTGCTGGCACAAGGGAAAAGCCAGATGGGAGAGTGACATAGCTCTCAGCAACTATGTCTAGATACCGAAATATATAGAAGAGGGTAGAGGTGTTTTTTTTTTTTTTTTAATCAACACAAAATAGAATTTATTCAGAAACACATTCGAAGTTCTTCAGATATCTGAGCAGATGAATCATAAAAGATGCTGAGCAGTTGACCTAAACTGTCAATAACAGCGAGTCAAACATTCATGTGTTTAAAGTCAGAATACAGTCTATAGCCTTGAGACAGAATTTGAACTGTGACTATCACACAGTGGAGACATTTGTGCATCTAGACTGTTCTGTAAGTCAGCAATCCTTGAAAGTGCTTTGTGTATCCATGGAATGAAAAAAAAAAAAACATTGGTTATCATACATGTGTTAACTTTTCCTTCTTTATAGTGACTGGATTCATTGGATTGGGTTGATGTCAATTCAGCAGGAAAAGAGCATGAAAACTGGCCATGACCCAACTATTACTTTAATATCAATTTCAAAACCTGGGATAGAATTTTACATCAGTGATATTATAGCAGACCTAGTAACTCATTTTCAAAATTTAATGCTGATTTTGTGTACCCTGCCTTAAATGAGAGAGAAGGGATTTTTTTTCCTGACATGTAGACTGTCTGGCATCTTTATATAATAAATAACAATTATCTTGGTCAATCCCCTGAATTATCTGCTTTGTCTAACTAAGAGGATTTACCACAAAGATTTGGAAGAATAAAGGAATAGTTTGGTAACAGATTCTACAATATGTCCAAAAACACCTTTAGACGAAGTCTCAGAGAGGAGTGAAGAGAGAAATAATCTCAGGAGTCTCTGACAGAGCAGGAGGAGGAAAGGAAAGGGAAGATGAACAGGCTATGGAAACCGAGGTGTAAACTAGATAGGAGGCAGAGACAATGTCCTACATATGGGTCAAGTGCCACAAATTTTGGATAACTTAGAATTTCATTGCTTTAGGCTTATTGAAGAAGCATTTAGGGATTATACATTTTAAATTAGCACAAACTAGAATTTATTCAGAAGCACATGCGAAGTTCCTCAGATATCTGAACAGATGAAGATCTTCATGCTGGGAATCTTTATGTTCTTCTAATGTTGGCAGCATAAACCAGAAATCTGACTTTATTAAATATGTCTGGTATCCATGATTCTCATCCCAACTTATTTTGTTTACTTTTCAAGAGGTATTTGATTATTAATGAAAAAAATACTTAAAATTATTCCTTTAGTGTTGATCTTAGCATCTTGGTAGTGGTGGTAGATAATAAACACATAAAAAGAATTCCAGATGGCAGTAAATGTTATAAAGTAAACATATCAGGAACATGTGATAGAATGACATAGAATGTATTGTATTATATGTGCATACTTATACTTATTTAGTCTGGATAATAAAAATATGGCATTACCAAAGATATTTCATTTCAACAGAGACTTGATTAAAAAGAAAGAACCTGCCAACCAAAATATCTGAGGGAAGTATATTTGCTATTGAGGGAAAACATGTATAATGGACCTTTAGCAGAAACAACTGCTACAGATTTTGAAGAGGATCATGAGCATTGGTGCAATAACAGAACATAGGAAGGAGGAGAGTGGAAGGAGGAGAGATCAGACTGGAGTACAGGGGCTAGGTAGACAAGAACTCTATAGGTTCTGGATATAATTTATATGCTTTTCTGAAAAAATAGGATGTTATTAGTAAATTTTATGCATCAGGGTTATATATGGTTCTTAAAATGTTCACTGTTGACTTTATGAAGAATGAATTATAATAGGGCAAGACCAGAGACAGAAGACCAATTTGTAATGTTATTGGAAAAATCCAGGCAAGAAATAATGTTGACATAGACTAAGGATGATGATAGTTAGAAATAGCTATGAGGGATATATTTTGTGATTATATTCTTGACAAGACTTTTCAGATAAAATAAATATTATAAATGAGAGAAAAGGAAAATTCAATGACAAATATATCACTTCTAATTTATAATAACAATAAGTTCTTGAATGTGTGGGATCTTGAGTTTTGGCTATTTTAAGAAGCAATATAGCACAATAGTCAAGACCACAATGTGTGCTCTTAAAACTTTTATGGGAAAGTATTATAGAATTCAGGTTGACCTGTCATTTCTTAAAAGAGTGACTGTGGACAAGTTGTGAAAATTTCTTTTTAATTTTAAAAGATTTATTGTATTATTTTATGTGCATGGATATGTATGTATGCATGTATGTATGTTTGTGCATGTATGTATGTAGACAACATGTATGTAGTGCCTGTAGAGACCAGAAGAAGATGTTCTATCCCCTAGAACTGAAGTTACAAAAGATTGTGAGCTGCCATGTGGTTACTGAGAATCAAACCTGTATTCTCTCTGCAAGAGCAACAAATGCTCTTAACCACTGAGCCAACTCTTCATCTCCAAGTTATACAACCTTATCAAGCCAAGATTATTTATAAAATGGGACTTTAGGTGAAGGAGAGCAGATTCCTGTGACTCTCCTATCATGGCAGAAGAACTATTTTATGTATACTGAAATCAGAATTAGAGTAGCAATGGAAACTACTTCCCATATGTTTAAATATTTAATAATTATTAATCTAATTGGCAATTGATATATTGTCTGATGCAAGTGTTTAAAATTTTTTTTAAATTATTTTTTCTTTATTAGATATTTTCTTCATTTACATTTCAAGTGTTATCCAGAAAGTTCCCCCTACCCTCCTCCATCCCCGCCCTGCTCCCCTACCCACCCCCTCCCACATAATGGCCCTGGCGTTCCCCTGTACTGGGGCATATAAAGTCTGCATGACCAAGGGGCCTCTCTTTCCAA
The DNA here is from genome assembly GCA_902729485.2 of Mus minutoides. Classification (NCBI taxonomy): domain Eukaryota; kingdom Metazoa; phylum Chordata; class Mammalia; order Rodentia; family Muridae; genus Mus; species Mus minutoides. The sequence continues at coordinate 21,651 of CACVCL010031145.1, forward strand.
TGATAAAATTTTTATTAGATATTTTCTTCATTTCTGTTGGTGGCCTTTTTGTCTTATTGACAGTGTCTTTTGCCTTACAGAAGCTTTGCAATTTTATGAGATCCCATTTGTTGATACTTGATCTTATATCACCAGCCATTGCTGTTCTATTAGGAATTTTCTCCCTGTGCCCATGTCTTTGAGGCTTTTCCCCACTTTCTCCTCTATAAGTTTCAGTGTCTCTGGTTTTATGTGGAGTTCCTTGATCCACTTAGATTTGAGCTTTGTACAAGGAGATAAGAATGGATCAATTTACATTCTTCTACATGATAAGAGCCAGTTGTGCCAGCACCATTTGTTAAAAATGCTGTCTTTTTTCCACTTGGTGGTTTTAATTCCCTTGTCAAAGATCAAGTGACCATAGGTGTGTGGTTCATTTCTGGGCCTTCAATTCTATTCCATTGATCTACCCGTCTGTCGCTTTACCAGTACCATGCAGTTTTTATCACAATTGCTCTGTAGTACAGCTTGAGTTCAGGCATGGTGATTCCACCAGAGGTTCTTTTATCATTGAGAATAGTTTTTGCTATCCAAGGTTTTTTGTTATTCCAGATAAATTTGCAAATTGGCTTTTCTAACTCAGTGAAAGATTGAGTTGGAATTTTGATGGGGATTGCATTGAATCTGTAGATTGCTTTCAGCAAGATAGCCATTTTGACTATATTAATCCTGCCAATCCATGAGCATGGGAGATCTTTCCATCTTCTGAGATCTTCTTCAATTTCTTTCTTCAGAAACTTGTAGTTCTTTTCATACAGATGTTTCACTTCCTTAGTTAGAGTCACACCAAGGTATTTATATTATTTGTGACTATTGTGAAGGTTGTTGTTTCCCTTAATTTTTTTCTTTTCTTATTCCTATTTATTTATTATTAGAGAATTTCTTCATTTACATTTCAAGTGTTATGCCATAAGTCCCCTATACCCTCCCCCGCCCTGCTCCCCTACCCACCCACTCCCACTACTTGGCCCTGGCATTCCCCTGTACTGGGGCATATAAACATTGCTAGACCAAGGGCCTTTCTTCCCCAATAATGGCCAACTAGGCCATCTTCTAATACATATGCAGCTAGAGACATGAGCTCTGGGGGTTCTGATTAGTTCATATTGTTGTTCCATCTATAGAGTTGCAGACCCCTACAGCTCTTGGGTACTCTCTCTAGCTCCTACATCCTGTTTATCCTTTGTGTAGAGAAAGGCCACTGATTTGATTGAGTAAATTTTATATCCAGCTACTGCACTGAAGCTGTTTATCAGGTTTAGGAATTCTCTGGTGGAATTTTTAGGGTCACTTATATATACTATCATATCTTTTGCAAATAGTGATATTTTGACTTCTTACTTTCCAATTTGCATCCCTTTGATCTCTTTTTGTTGTCTAATTGCTCTGGCTAGAACTTCAAGTACTATATTGAATAGGTAGGGAGAGAGTGGGCAGCCTTGTCTAGTCCCTGATTTTAGTGGGATTGCTTCCAGCTTCTCTCCATTTAGTTTGATGTTAGCTACTTGTTTGCTGTATATTGCTTTTATTATGTTTAGGTATGGGCCTTGAGTTCCTGATTTTTCCAATACTTTTATCATGAATAGATGTTGGATTTGGATTTTGTCAAATGCTTTCTCAGCATCTAATGAGATAATCATGTGGTTTTTGTCTTTGAGTTTGTTTATATAGTGGATTACGTTGTCGGATTTCTGTATATCAAACCATCCCTGCATTCCTGGGATGAAGCCCACTTGGTCATGATGGATGATTGTTTTGATGTATTCTTGGATTTTGTAAGCAAGAATTTTATTGAGTATTTTCGCATCGATATTCATAAGGGAAATTGGTCTGAAGTTCTCTTTCTTTGTTGGTTCTTTATGTGGTTTAGGCATCAGAGTAATTGTGGCTCCATAGAATGAATTGGGTAGAGTGCCTTCTGTTTCTATTTTGTGGAATAGTTTGAGGAGAATTAGAATTAGGTCTTCTTTGGAGGTCTGATAGAACTCTGCACTAAACCTATCTGATCCTGGGCTTTTTTTGGTTGTTGCATTTCCTGGAACAGGAGTTACAAGAAGTTACCAGCTAACTGATGTGAGTACTTTCACTTTCAATCTCTACCTTTAGAAGTAAAATGACTTTCTTGTAAAGTGGGTCACAAATTTTTAATACCATTAAATCATTCAATATCTATTAATTGGAGGATTTAATCCATTTGCATTCAAGCTTATTAGTAGTAGATAAGGTCTCATCGCACCCATTTTCCTCTTGTTTTAAAGTTTTGTTGTGGTTTCTTTCTTTTTAGTTTCTCTGCTATCTCTTATTGTCTACTTAGGTTGTTTAACAATTTGCTTTAGTGGTGTGTGTATTGTTTCTTTGCTTATTATTTTTTTGTGTTGTATGATAAAGCTTGTTTTGTAGTTGTCATGAGGCTTATAAAAGATGTTTTTATTATAGGGACCTATTTTGAAATGGTAGCAGTTAAAAAAAAAACAGGGTAGATATACTAACTGACATTTGTCCTCTTCTTTCCCCCATTTAGACTTTCATGTGCCATTTCAAATATTTCTCTATTCACTACCGCTTAACATTTTAATTGTTCTTAAGTGCATTCTGTGTGCATGTATGGTTTACACATGTTTCTAGTATTAGCATATTATAACTGTGTGCACACTTTGGCTACTTAGTTTTATCCCTTCTCCCATTTTCTTCCTTGTTAACATCCTTTTCTTTCAGTTTGGAGAATTTCCTTAAGCACTTCTTATGGGATAGATCTGGTGAGGCTCCATTAAGTCAGCCTTTGTTCTTCTGGGAATGTCCTTATGTCATCTTCATTTATAAGGACAGCTTTGCTGGCTAGGATTCTTGGCTTCTGTTGTTTGCTTCAGTATTGGGAAAACCTCATTCCACTCTCTCTTGGTCTATAACATTACCCTGAGAAGAAAAGAGATCTTCATATGTGCAGTCTCTCTTTTTTTTTTTTCCTGTGTAGCCTTGAGATTCAGATTTATAGTGTTTCCTCATCCATGACAAGGTATTTTATGGCAGACATGGTTGAAATAAATGTAACTGTTAACCATAACGTTTGTCCTTTCTATACCTGGATATTTGTATCCTTCTGTAGGCTTGGGAGATGTTCTGTTTTTTTTTTTTTTTTTTTTTTTTTTTTTTTTTTTTTTTTTTTTTTTTTTTTTTTTTTTTTTTTTTTTTTTTTTTTTTTTTTTTTTTTTTTTTTTTTTTTTTTTTTTTTTTTTTTTTTTTTTTTTTTTTTTTCTCCCAGTTTACTTTCTACATGTTTGGCAGAAGCAACATAAGGGAAGAAGGATTTATCTTGATTCATGATTTAAAAAGTGACAGCATTGTCCACCACAGTGAGAACCCATGCTGAGTGGCAATATGAGACATCTGATCACATTATAGCTACAGTTAGGAAGCTGGGAGAGAGGAATTCTTTTGGTCTTTCTCTTTTTATTCATCCCAGGGCCCTAGTTTCTGGATAGAGCTACCCACACTCAGAATAGGTCTTCTCTTTTTAGTTAAACCTTTCTAGAAATCCCCTCAAAGACACACCCTATGTCCTGTGTGATTTCAAACCATCAAGTTGAAAATGAAGATAGAGCCCCACACCAATTATTTGCCTTCTAAATATTCTCCCCAAATTTCATAAGTGCTCTTCACTTCCCCTCATGTCACTGTTCTTTCTAAATCTTCAAACTGTACATTTTAATAAGCCAGCTGACATTCTCCCTGCATTTGATCTATTCTTTTATTGATACCTTTTTTTCTCATTTTAAATTTCACTGAGAGTATTTCTCAACTCAAGAATTCTGTTTCATTTCACTAATTACTTCCATATCTTTATGAAGTTTTTCTCTTAAGGTATTGAATAATTTCTTTGTCTTCTAGCTTATTGAGTTTTCTTTGAAAGCTGTTTTAAATTCTTTACCCGAGTCCTGTACTGTCTGGTCAGCCCTTGCCACTTTATTTTGACTTAAAAAGATCATGGTTCACCATACGTTCTTGGTACTTATGATGTGTGATGTTATTTGTGCATTGAAGAACATTTTGGGGGGAGGTGGTTTGGTTTCGTTTTTCAAGACAGGGTTTCTCTGGGTAGCCCTGGCTGTCCTGTACCTCGCTCTGTTCCAGGCTGGCCTCTAACTCACACAGATCCACCTGTCTCTGCCTCTCCAAGTTCTGGGATTAAAGGAGTATGCCACAAGCCAGAATTTTTCTGTGCCAGAAATTTTCTGTGCCAGAAAGCCTATATAAGTACCTTATTTTCTTTTTTTCCCAATTTTTTATTAGATATTTTCTTAATTTACATTTCAAATGCTATTCCAAAAGTCCCCTCCCCCCTCCCTGCTCCCCTGCCCACCCACTCCCACTTCTTGGTCCTGGCGTTCCCCTGTATTGGGGCATATAAAGATTGCAGTACCAAGGGGCCTCTCTTCCCAATGATGACCGACTAGGCCATCTTTTGCTACATATGGAGCTAGAGACACGGGTTCTGGGGGTTCTGGTTAGTTCATATTGTTGACAAAACACAAGAAGTACCTTATTTTCTTTGAGCCTGTAGTCACTTCCATTATGTTAGCACTAGGGCGCGACAAGGTGCAGGTTGGCTAGTAGTAGTTTATGGGGCGAGCCACACAGAGATATGTTTCAAAACCCACAGGGTATGTTGCTCAGAAGGGGGAATCAAATGAGTACTTACAAAGAGTAACCAGTGTACACAGGCACCAGTAGGCCCAGGTTTCTCATCCTCAGTCACAGATACATGGTCCGGCACTGTCGGAATTGGCCAGGATCACTATGAAGAAACAGAACACCAAGGCAGACAGGCTGTGTTATATTATGAGCCATCACTTCCCAAGACCAGCTTACTATTGAAGTAGGACCAAGGCCCAAGATGCTATAGGCTTCCTATTACTAAAGTGAAATTAAGGCCCAAGGCCAGCAATCAGTGATGATGGCTATAATAGGATTCTAGGAGACATGTCTTTCTCTATGCCTTTAGAGCTGTTCTAGAAGCTCTATCCACAGGAAGGTTTGGGAATGGAGCTCGGAGGATTTTGCCATCGTTCCATTTCACTAGTCCAAGACAAAGATCTTGAAGAAAGTCTTAGGCTTACTATCTACCCTACCTTAGAGAATGTGGTCTTGTAATACTTTTAGCTGCTCTGAGTGGGCCTAGTGTGCTGACAGAAGCAGACTCTCTGATCACCTAGGCTGACAAAAAACTAGACTGTGCTTGAATGTTACAACAAAAGGGCCTATGTGGCATTGCAGGATGTATACTGAAATCTCTGGCACATTTGGTGTTAACAAACTTCAAAACTCACATCCACTCCAGTGGGGTTAGGTCTTTAGCCATGAAATCCAAATCCAAATCCAAATCCAGAGTTTGGGATATATTACACAAATTTATGGGGTTGATGGTAGATAAGGTCCCTTGGCCACAGGCCACCAAGGCTAGCCACCAGGTTAGGTACTATCTGTATCTGAGGCTTAGTATCTCTATACTATATTATTTGGGGAACAATAACAAGAAAACAGTTGTGCATATTCATTACATATCCATACCCCCTCCCAGTATTTTCAACACTTGATTACATGGATCTGAGGATGAAGAACTCAAAGATGTGAATGGCTGACATTTTATTTATTGTTTAATATATTTGTTTGTGCTCTCATGTGTACAACATTATTATAGCTGTTTCTCTACAAAACACATAGATGTAAAAATTAATAAATGCATATGTAAATTATAGGTATATGCTCCAATTCTTTGATTTCACCACAAAGAGATACCAAAGGCTCCAAAGACAACTGTCTAGAATCAAGTTCAATCTCTTTAGCAGAGCAATGTTGGCACTGCATGATATACTCCCACCTTATTTCTCACCAAGGTCAACAGCAAACCCCACAGTGCATGCAGTGGAACTAATTATAATATAACAGGCAGCACACAGCACAACAAGGCTTGGCAGGTGGTAATCCTGACATATTTACTATGTCAGGTTTTAACCAAAAGAAGCACAGATGTCTTGACAGGTGAGTGAAACATGATTACAGGAATCTAGAAACATGTTCTAAACTTTAGAATCTAAAGGTTCAGGCAGGTTGGGATTTGATCAGCTGAATGGAAATCTGTCAGATTGTAGTAAGGACTGAACTGGGGGGTCAGGAAGCAGACTGGACTTCTAATGGCTAGCTGATGAAGATAATCCAGTGGTCTAGTTCTCAGGGGATTCTGGAGCTATAAGTTACCAGCTCCAGCTTTAGAGGAAGAAGGGTCACCTTTTTGTGAAGGTATCTGGATCACTGAGTGCCTGGGTTACCAAATCATTTGCAGAACTTGGACTGAAGGAACTGGATGGACCTGGATGTCATCATATTCAGTGGAATAAATCACAAGTGGAAGTACAAAGTTTACATGTTCTTTCTCATGCATGGAACCATGCAGGGTAGCACAAACTTGTAATCCCAGTGCTTTGTGGGCATAAACGTGCAGACCCCTGAGGCTCACTGGCCAGGTAGCCAAGCTTATTAGCCGAGTTTCAGGCCAGTGAGAGAACCAGTCTCAAGAAAAGGTGGCTGGCACATGAGGGATGTCACTCAAAGTTGTCTTCTGGATAACTCTATAGACAGGTGCACCTATGCATTGACATGCTTCTCCTCCCGACATGTACACATGGACATGCACATACATGAACATGCACAAATAGCACATGTATACAGAAAAAAATAAAAAATAATGGCTATATGTTATTGTTTATTAAATTATGTGAAATAAAGAATAAAGTTAGAAGTGGGGGGAAAAATAAACTAGGTCCAGAGGTCAGGGCTAAACCATTGGCAAGGGTGAACTGAGGCAGACTTCCAGAATGCTGAGTAGGGCAAATACCAGAACTTGAGGCAGATCTGAGTTGAGGAAGGATGATGACTGCATTTAGCAAAAGTCATGGAGAAGGACCACAAAGAGACTGAAGACACTAAAAGACTCAATGCCACATCATTTCAGGACAGGCCTTCAAACCCTTTTACAACTCATCCTCATATATTAATTGTTTTCCATTGATATAATCAGAAGTTCAAGGCCAGGACATGTCTTTAATCTATTGGCCTTTGGGAAACAGTTTAGAACCACATGTACAACATTCCTCAAAAGCAAAGACAGGGAATACCAGGTAAGTGGTCTACATGCCATCTACTATTCCAAGTTATGTGTATGAACTCACTGAATCTTCAAAAATGCCCTTGGAATGAATCTATTCTGTTAGCATTTTTAAGGTGAGAAGTCTGAGACATAGGTTTAATAAGGTGGCAGGAGAATGTTATAGGTGATTAGAGGAGTTAAGATTCTGCCAGGCAAATGGATGTATCTGGAGGATATCATCCTTAGTGAGGTAACCCAATCACAAAAGAAGTCACTTGATATGCACTCACTGATAAGTGGATATTAGCCCAGAAACTTGGAATTCCCAAGATACAATTTGCAAAACACAAGAAAATCAAGAAGAACGAAGACCAAAGTGTGGATACTTCATTCCTCATTAGAATAGGGAACAAAAACATCCATGAAAGGAGTTACAGAGACAAAGTTTGGAGCTAAGAGGAAAGGATGGACCATCCAGAGACTACCCCACCCGGGGATCCATCCCATAATCAGCCATCAAACCCAGACACTATTGCATACGCCAGCAAGATTTTGCTGAAAGGACCCTGATATAGCTATCTCGAGTGAGGCTATGCCAGTGCTTGGAAAATACACAAGTGGATGCTCACAGTCATCTATTGGATGGAACACAGGGTCCCCAATGGAGGAGCTAGAGAAAGTACCCAAGGAGCTGAAGGGATCTGCAACCCTATAGGTTGAACAACAATATGAACTGATCAGTTCCCCCAGAGCTCGTGTCTCTAGCTGCATATGTAGCAGAAGATGGCCTAGTCGGCCATCATTGGGAAGAGAGGCCCCTTGGTCTAGCAAACTTTATATGCCCCAGTACAGGAGAATGCCAGGGCCAAGAAGTGGGAGTGGATGGGTAGGGGAGCAGGGCGGGGAGAAGGTAGAGGGAACTTTTGGGATAGCATTTGAAATGTAAATAAAGAAAATATCTAATAAAAATAAAAAATTTTAAAAAAAGAAACAAAACCAAACCAACCAACCAAACAAACAAACCAAAAAGATTCCGCCAGGGGCAGTTTGGTATGAGTCCATGCTCTTGAACAGAGTACTGTGTTCTTTTTCCATGAGACACATATGCCTTGTTCTCATCACAACTCATCAAAGATTCCATCTTTCCACCAAGAGGGACTTTTCACTGCTTCCTAGTTCTTCTGTGCTTCATTTTCTAAAGACATTCCTATCATTTTTTTGCCCCAATTATATGACTGCAGTACCTTTCATTGTGCTTTCAGTTTAACCGATTTATACTGGTACTCCAGGGCCCAGCTAAGTTAGTCTTAGTTTCCCTACACTCAGTAGACAAGCGAAGCTTTTGACTGTGGTGTAACTTAGCAAAGAGGCAGAGTTCTAGTTCGATCCCTGGGATTAGCAGCCATGGATATAGGTGGTGTGGTATCCAGGATTGTTTGTGCCCTCTTCTGTCTATCTGAAGGGAGGGCATATCTCTATGCACTTGCACATAAACAGCGTGAGTGTATGGTATACATAGCAAGGTGAGTAGTAGTAGGTCCTTGGGAATCTGGAACAAAAGCTCCTTTCCTGAAGAGATTTTGTTTTCAATGAAATGAAATGTGTGTGTGTGTGTGTGTGTGTGTGTGTGTGTGTGTGTGTGTGTGTGTGTGTGTATGTGTGTGTGTGTGTGTGTGTGTGTGTGTGTGTGTGTGTGTGTGTGTGTATGTGTGTGTGTGTGTGTGTGTGTGTGTGTATGTATGTGTGTGTGTGTGTATGTGTGTGTGTGTGTGTGTGTGTGTGTTAGTGTTAGGAGTGTTCCCAAGTGTGCTTGAGGAAAATTGGCTTTGGGCTTGGCTTCCTCTGTTGTTTTTGGACAGCAGTACATTCCCACTCCCTCAGGAGTGTTGATTCTGCGATAGCATCACTTGCGTTGCTTCCCAATAATCTTTGCAGAGTGTCTAATTACAGACTGGCATCCGAGAAAGAATGCCAAGGCAACTGCAAGCTAAGACAATTTCTAGCAAAAGAGTACTTCATGCAGCAAAGAACAGCTGTAACAGATGTGGCTCAGGAGGAAAGGAGCAGGAGGCAGGCCAGATGTATCCAAGAAAGAGTGATACAAGGCGCTCCCACTCTAATTGAAGTATACAATTGTGCAACCCAAAGGGTTTTTCTTAGTCAAGAAATGTTGCATAAGAAAAAAAGCAAAAGCATGCCTGTAAATTTGGTGTGGTAGTTCATCACAGCACTTAAGGGTGGGGCTGGGTGATCGCATTTTGGGCCAGTTTGGGCCACAGAGTGAGTTGTGGAATAACCTGGACTACACAATGAGATTTTTCTTTAGAAAAAAAGAAAGAAAGAAAGAAAGAAAGAAAGAAAGAAAGAAAGAAAGAAAGAAAGAAAGGGAAAAAGTATAAACAGCAGGGAAAGCAAGCAAACTAAAGTTCCCGATACCTTTCTGCTGTGTGTATAGTTCAGTGATTCAGCATGAGTAAGGCTCAGGGTTGCATGTCAACCCTGCAGAAACGTAAGCACATGCAAGGAAACAACCAGTTGCAGTTCTGTTACTATGCTATCAGTTTGTGTGGGACTTTGTGTGGCAACCCAAGCATACTTGGTTTCCTAGACTTATACTCTCCATGAGATCAGGGCCCAGCAGAGGATGTTTAGATAGGGTGTATGATCTGAAGGATTGTGTGCCTTCCTCACATGTCTGAATTGATTCAGGCCACAACCATATCTTCATCCCTAACTTTGCTACTCCCAGCATTTCATCGAAGCATGTTAAATGATTGCTGACTATATGTTGAAAAACCCAGCAGTACTTAAATCTGACAGACTTACATATAGTTACAAATGTTTCCTCTAGGAAAGGGTCATAAAATGCTAATTTTATTTAATGGGAAGTCAGCAAATGCTGGGGATAATTGGATACAGGAGTCATCCATATAAGTGTAGACATTAGGATATATGGATATATTAAATATTAAATATACTCTTTGACCACAGTGTAGTAAATGCTCTCCTAGATGTTTGTTATAATACAGTATAGTCTGCAGAAATCATGTGAAACCCAACCCTGCCTTTTTGTTTCTTTTTAAAGGGGAAAACTAAACAGAGAAGTGAAGTAACATACCCAGAACCATACCCCTTGTAAATGGACAGTATTCAGAATCAAACCCTAGTAGTTTGTCTCTGGCACCTGTAGATAAAGCATCCTCTTACTCTGGACCACAGTATGAGTTTTAGACACTCTTTGAGTGAAAGCATTGGAATAATTGCTTAAAAGGAAATATTGCTTGAAAAGCAGTGCATTTATCCAGTAGTTGTCATCTCTTATCAACATATTCATAATTGAAAATATCCCTTGTCTGCAATATGTTGTCTGTATGTATATGTATATGGACTGGCTAACTTAATGCTTAAACTCATGTGAACTACCATTAGCACCAATATAAGGAATGTATCTATCACATTAAAAAGTTTTCCTCTGCTCTTTTATGAATTCCACTCTTTATCTTCTTTAATTCCCTGTCCTGTACCTAGGCAATTACTAATTGGTTTGGTGCAGCTACAGATCGTTTTTCACGTTTTGAAATTGTATATGAATGAAACTGTAACACATATTCAACAAAATGGATGATTCTCAAGATAACCACACTGAGAATCAGATAAAACTCACATATTAAAATACCTAATCTTAAAACAACTATGACAACCAAAAGAATATGAAGGATTTTGATATATTCATATAATTTATATATAATAATTTTGATATATCCATATATATAAGAATAATGAGTGAACAACATTATTTCAATATGTTCATTATATTATGTTGTTCATTCATTTATTAATCTTATATTAGACACTGGGTTTTAAAATTTTAAGCCAATTGCAAATATATGTTCTATGAACAAAAGCATATTTTCACTTAACTTGTTTAAATATTTTAATTAACTATCAAACTGATATTATGTTAATACATTTTATATACATGACAATGATCTATGAGAATTCCATTTGCTATACATTATTACTATCAATTGCTATAGTCATTAAAATGTTTAGGTATTTTAAAATGTGAGACATTGTGTGACATTATGATTTTAGGTTGTGTTTTAAGTAGCATATAATTTTGAATATCTGTTGAGGTGCTTCATAGCCTTCTAAACATTTATTTTGGTGAAAAACTTGTTCAAATAGTTTGTTTATTTTTAATTGGGTTACTTTGTTACTGTTAAGTTTTCCCATTTGTTTATACATAGTCTATTTTATTTCTAAGGTTTTATTGGATCTATTGATTTTCTATTGCTGTGGGACAAATCACCAAGTGGGACAAATCACTTTCAGCACCCTCCATTTGTTTACTCAGATGTAGGCCAGAAGTTCAAAGCCATGCTCATGATAAATGATAAGGAACAAGAAATCCCAATTTCCTAAATCGGATCAGTAATGCTGGACATATGTGTTAAATTAGTGCCCCAAAATATGTACAATTATCCCATAATAAAAAAATATTATCAAACAAAAATACATTACCCCCAAATACGTGAATCTCTTTCTAATTTTCCTTTCTGTTTCACTGATTTGTTTGTTCTTCTTTATGACAATACCACCGTGGTTTGGGTTGTGTTTAATTATCTTCAACTTAGATAACAGAAGTCCTCCAACAGCTGATTTTTGAACATTTTTGGGGGCCATTCTATATTGTACTTTGACATGAATCGTTTTCACCCGGTCTATTTTAATTGTGATAGTGTTGAATCTGCAGATTAAATTGGAGACAACTTACATATGGAAACAACTTACATTTTAGCATTTCTCAGGTTTCTGACCCATAAACACAGTTTTATTTCTCCCATCCATTCAGATCTTGATTCTATCATCATTTTTGGAGCATATCCTAGGCTATTTTGTTATTTTTCTCAACAAATATTCAATATATTGATGGTTTTGTGTATGATATTGTTTTATGAAAGTTCAAATTTCTATTGTTGGTAGCTAGATATTTAATTATTTGATATATTACTTTGCTCATTGTTACTAAATTTATTCATTAATTATAGCAGCTCTTATGTAGACCTTGTAAATTTTTTACATTGTTGATAATGAAATCTTCAAATAGAAACAGTTTTACCTATTTCTTTCTAGTTATAATGCCTTTCATATCTCCTTGCTTCATATGGAACAAATATTCAGTATGATGTTGAATGGACATAAAGAAATTCTTTTCTTGATTCTAATTTTAGGGAGGCAGCATTTATTTTTTCAACATAAATTATAAAATTAAATGGAGATTTCCCCCTTATTTATGTTCCCCATTATGTAAAAGAAATTTTTTATTTTTACTATAATGAATATTAAAAAGAACCAGGATTAGATGCCATATTTTATCAAATATCATTTATGTTTCTATTGAGGTCATCATATTCTGTCAATGTGCTGTATTACATTGATTTTTATAATAGTAAATAAGTCTTTCAATTCTTCAATATACCCCATTTTATTATGGTATATCAATTCTTTATGTTGTTGACTCTTATTTGGTAAATATTTTGTTAGATTTTTGCATCTTTGTTCAGGAGATGCACTCATCTTTGATTATTTGGTTCTTTGTATAGATTTGTATGACTTTGGTAGCAAAATAATGCTGACCTCTCAGAATGAGATGGGCAGTATTCCTGCCTCTTTAATTTTCTGCAAGACTTTGGAAAAAAATCAATGTTATTTCCTCCTTAAGTGGTAGACTTCATAGTGATACTTTATGGTTAGGATTTGTCTGTATGAAGATATATATATATATATATATATATATATATATATATATATATATATATATATATATAGTTTTTTTGAGACAAGGTTTCTCTGTATAGCCCTGGCTGTCCTGAAACTCACTTTGTAGACCAGGCTGGCCTCGAACTCAGAAATCCGCCTGCCTCTGCCTCTCGAGTGCTGGGATTAATGTATGAAGATATTTTAACGACAAATTAAATTACCTTGTAATATGCATAGGGCTATTCATGAGCACCGGGAATAGGGTGTTATAAAGAAATAGTCACTTTTAGGGTCATACAATTCTCAAAGAGAGTGCAGCTGAAAGCTCTCAGGATGCTGATACTCTCATCAAGTGGAAAAATCAATACTTTAACCATGAAAGGTGGCTTTCAGAGGCACAATAGCCCCCAATGTACTCTTCAATACACTAGTTCACTTTACAGTATTGATAGGAATATTCTTATTTTCCTGTGTTTATAAAGGCTTATTGTATTATTTAATTTATGTATGTATTTGTTCCTATATGAGTTTATGTGCACCACATGCATTCAGGAGACCAGATTGCATCAGATTCTCTGGAACTGGAGTTATAGGCAGTTGTGAGGGAGGTGCTGTGAACTGACTGACAGACCTCTGCAGGAACATTAAGTACTCTCAAGTGCTTTCTCATTTCAGCCCAATTTTCTTTCTTTCTTTCTTTCTTTCTTTCTTTCTTTCTTTCTTTCTTTCTTTCTTTCTTTCTTTCTTTCTTAAAGATTTATTTATTATTCTACATAAGTACACTGTAGCTATCTTCAGATGCATCAGAAGAGGGCATTAGATCTCATTATGGGTGGTTGTGAGCCACCACGTGGATGCTGGGATTTAAACTCAGGGCCTGACCTCAAGCTGTACTACAGAGCAATCGTTATAAAAACTGCATGGTACTGGTACAGCAACAGACAGGTAGATCAATGGAATAGAATCGAAGACCCAGAAATGAATCCACACACCTATGGTCACCTGATCTTTGACAAGGGAGCTAAAACTATCCAGTGGAGAAAGGACAGCATTTTCAACAAATGGTGCTGGCACAACTGGCGGTTATCATGTAGAAGACTGGGAATTGACCCATTCTTATCTCCTTGTACGAAGGTCAAGTCTAAGTGGTTGAAGGATCTCC